>ML314732.1:1954-105770 GCA_005239505.1 Nicotiana paniculata | reverse complement strand
ATTACTGTTATTGTTCCCTTG
This sequence comes from Nicotiana paniculata, assembly GCA_005239505.1. NCBI lineage: Eukaryota > Viridiplantae > Streptophyta > Magnoliopsida > Solanales > Solanaceae > Nicotiana > Nicotiana paniculata. The sequence goes on along the minus strand of ML314732.1, from coordinate 105,749 downwards.
CCGGGATTTAATTATTTAATTGATGTTCCCTTTCCGGGATTTAATTGTTTAATTGATGTTCCCTTGTCGGGATATCTATTTTTATTCTGTTTACTCCCTTGCCCTTATTTGTGATTGCAGTTTGGGTGAGGAAGAGTGTTAAATCACGAAGGGTGATGTCGTGCAGTGTTTGCTATTGTAAGGAAGAGTGTTAAAGCACGAAGGGTGATGCCGTGCATTGTTTGATATTGTCTCCCTTGCTGGGATGTTGAGATTATTGTTATTGTTCCCTTACCTGGATTCCTATTTCTATTCTGTTAACTCCCTTGCCCGTTGTTTGTGATTTTTGTTTGGGTAAGGAAGAGTGTTAAAGCACGAAGGGTGATGTCGTGCACTGTTTGCTATTGTGAGGACGAGTGTTAAAGAACGAAGGGTGATGCCGTGCGTTGTTTGATATTATGAGGAAAGAGTGTAAATCACGAAGGGTGATGTTGTGCCGTACGATGTACCATTCCGTACCGATATTCATTGATTATACCGTGAGGAAAGAGAGTAAAAGCACGAAGGGTGATGTCGTGCCATGATTTACATTGATTACATTATACATTGCATACTGAGGACGAGAGTAAAAGCACGAAGGGTGATGCCGTGCAAGCTTGTGAATTTTTGTCCTTATTGATGTTCTGGCCTTGTTGTTCCTTTCCTTTTTTAAGATTTCTTATATGAAATTGTTATCTCCCCACAGCATGTTCCCCTTCCCTTATTGATGGATTACTGCCTGTATTTCTTTTCCGTTGTTTATATATATACATTCGAATTGCACAGGTTTACTTGGTAGTCTGGTTTTAGCCTCGTCACTACTTCGCCGAGGTTAGGCTAGGCACTTACCAGTACATGGGGTCGGTTGTACTGATGCTACACCTGCACTTCTTTATGTTGTGCAGATTATGCAGCCGGACCCGGAGGACATCATTAGTGGGAGTGCCTTCCAGCTCATCCTAGAGGCTTCAAGGTATACCCGCTGGCTTTCGTGGGCCTTGGCGTCTCTCCCATCCCTATGTCTTCGTTTCTGTCTTGGTTTCCTCTAGTTTCAGAGACAGTCATGTATTTCTTTTCAGACTTAGTATTTAGCACTCTTATAGATAGTTCGTGAGTTTGTGACTCCATGTTTTGGGAAAATTATGCGTCGATGTATTATGTTGTCTTTACTTAGTTTTGAAAACCATATTTATTTATCTCCGTGTTAAGTTGTGAACAGTTTTTAGCTTATTCTGTTAAATCGATGTTTTCATGCTAGTTTAACTGTACACGTTGGCTTGTCTAGCTCGTTCACTATTAGACGTCATCACGGTCCGATGGTGGGATTTCGGGGCGTGACACCAATATTAAAAAAAAAATCCAAAAAATATTCTCCTTTAATTCCTTCTTTAGGATAATTTTCTTAGGAAATTCCGAACAAATAAAAGATAAAAAGTAAAAGTATTAGAACCCAAATATATATATATATATATATATATATATATATATATATATATATATATATATTTCTTCATTAAAAAAAAGGGGACAAATCAAAATACAAAAATAATTTCTACCTTTTTATTTTTCACAATTTTTCAAAAATCTTAAAAATATTGTATTGAGTTTAAAACTTAATTGTAGAACATAGCTTCAGATTTTCTCTAAGTACATGTTTGATTCCTTGAGTTTAAAACTGAGCTCCATCTCCGATTTCTGAAATTTTGGAGAGAATTGAGTTTCTACTGAACATCGATTCGATCTTTATGAGTTTTGTCTGTGAATTCGACTCGAGCTCCTTATCGCTTGATTTTCTGAATATTGAGTTAAAATATGGTTTGAGCTGCTGAAACTCTAATCCCTTGCTGCATCTGTTTAGCTAAATTGTGTGGTAGTTCTAAAAGTTTTGAAGAAAACTACTTGCACTTTGGTTCCGTTTCTGCTAGAATTCCACCAAGATTGTTTTTAGTTGTTTTAGGCAGCATTTAATAGCATTATTATTGCCTACTGCCTATTTGATGAAAGGTTTTGAGAAGCTGATCAAGTTTTAGGCCTGATTCCTAACTTAAGAATTGAATACTTGTGTGAACTTTTGGTGATTTCTGGTTTGGTTTCTGCTAAGTTCATTGAGTAGTTTGGTCAAGTTTTGGTTGGATACCTAAGTTTCTGAACTGAAAATTTATCTTAGTCTACTGTTGACTGAGAGGCTTGAATTATTGAACCTTGTTTTGTTTCTAGTTTGGGATTTAAGTTAATTTTTTTTCGCTGAACTGAAAATTGAAATTTTTGCATATTTGAGCTGCAATGCTGCACAGTTTAAGTGACATTTCTGCACTGTTTTAGGCATTAGTTCATCAGTATTTGAGCAGCTCTTTCTTCTTTTTCCTGTGTGCACAACCTGCTGAAACAATTTGCTGGGTTGATTGTTTTTCTTTAGCCAAAGTTCAGCTATGTTGTGATCAGTTTGAGCAGTAGTTTGTCAGTATTTTCTGCACATCTCGAGCTCTCAGTTGTGCACAGATTGAGGCTGCTAAACAGCTGGTGTATGAAGTTACTAGTGAGGTACTTGTAGCCATATAATCCGTCAATCTGAGGGTTGATATTCTTGGTGCTTATTTTCTTGTGAGGAAGCAAAGTTTGTTAAATCTATCACTTTCCACTCTGTTAATGTGTGCATAATTATGTCTTATTCAGTGATATGGATTTGTTGTTTCTCATTGTGCACTTTGATTGGATGTCGTGGAAAATTTGCAACTTACCTGGATGTTCTAGCTTTCCTTCTCTTAGCATATTTATGAGGTAGTATGTTTAACTTTTTTTGCAAAAGTGAGTGCTTAGTTAAATTTTCAATTAGGATTGTTCTAACCACAGTGTATTAAAATTTATTCTATTGCTAAAGCATCACGAATGACAAGCTGAGCGATTCTATATCTAACTTCTACTGGGTGGTCATCACTTGCATCTATAATTGTGATAAATGTGTATTGCTTTCTTTCGTCCTATTTGTGTCCCTGGAATTCAATAGTTTGCAGGTATCGTTTTGCATCCTTCTTTTTGATCCACAACTCAATCCATGGGACTTTCTAGTTCATGTCAATTACCCATGTGTGAAGGAGATGGACCAGACTGAGGTATTGCACTTGCTTGAGTCGCCTGAAGCCCTGAAAGACAAGGTTGCAGAGGCTATGGAGGTTCTAAGGAATATTTCTCAGCAGCAGTCGAGCAATCCGGCCGATCAGTTGGCTTCATTGTAACTGAATGATGGTCTGGTTTCTTAAGTTCAAAATATCTAATGCTCTTCACCGTCAAGTACTATTCATTTCTAGGGTGATATTACTTTTGGATTTTCTTCACTAGACAATCTCTTAGACTTCATTGCTTGACTAGCATATTGTTGGGTTGAATAGATGTCCGGAGCAGATTTGAAGAGCCCTAATTTGCCACTTCTCATTACTGTTATACGACCAGATAACCATATCTAGATAATGTAATATAATTTGTGCTTTGTCTTAGTTTAGACATTTTCTCTTTTTATGAACTATGGATTAGCTCGAACCTTCTTTTAGAGTTATTCATGTGCCTTGTAAGTTTGGTTTCGTAGATACATGTGATGCATGCAGGCTCTTATTGTTATCTATTTAGTAAGTACTCTCCTCATCAGGTATCACTCTATGATAGATTCAAGTGTCTTGTAAGTTTGGTTTCATAGATATACGTGTTGCTTCTCTATTAGTAAGTATGCACCTCATCAGACTCTGTTCTATGATAGATTAGTGATATTTTTAAGTTTTGAGAACTATGGTTCTTGGTGTCTAGTTGTCGGCTTGATTGGTGTAGTTGGCTTAGCTTGGTCACACTCAATAATAGTTGGTGGATATTTTAAGCTGTTTTCCTTTGTGCCACTGAGTTTTTAGAAAGGTGTGTTGAGCCACGTACCTGAGAATTTGATGAAGCCATTTACATTTTTATGGCTTAAATTGGACAATATTAGTCTGCTCTATTTAGTTGTGACAGGATCTGTGTGTCTTGTTTCAACCATTCATAGTTGGTTGCATTTCGTTTCAGTTTTCGGAGTTTCTCAGACAACTGGTTTACTAGAATCTTTGCGCTGGTACTTTTATTTATGGCGTTTGACAACTTTTGGTTATTTCTTTGGTACATACATCTTTATTTGCAGGAGAGGGTACATTCCAACCACTTAAATCTCCAATTTTGTACTGATAACACAATACTTTTATTTGTATTAACAGAAAGAACTAAAAGAAAATGTACCAAGAATGGTACTTTATTGGAATTTTAAGAGTAGCCATGACTTTCGCAACTTTGTCTCTCTTCACTCTTTGTTTCCTTTTTTGACAAAATTGAGTGTAAATACACAATTTAGCACCTATATCACTGACTGGCATATCAAACAAGACATTAACAGAGTTACTGCCCTTTGTCTTTTTCCTAAATTAGCATAATTACCTAGAAAAAAGCTGCTTGCTATCAAGGGCAAAAGTGGGTTCAAAGTTTTGCATAAAATTTTCATTGCTAAGAAACAAAAAGAAAAAAATTATTGGAAGAAATTGACTACATCAGCAACTGTCTTAAAAACCCCAAGCAACTGGCAATTTATTGCACATACCTCACAATCACGAAAACTTTGATTGCAGTCAATGCGTTCACACATCACGGTTGGTTCAAATTTTATTTCCTATGAATAACAAAACCTGAAAAATCACATATCATATGCTAAGAGTTAAAAAAAAACTGGTGGCAAGAGAAGAAGAAACTAACGTCAAAGAGTTCAATTTCTTCAAAAAAGAATCATTACAAAAATCCGAAAACAAAAAAAAAAATTTGTTTCCTCCTTAGAAGTCTATATTTAAAGTCCCTAATTTGAAATTTAGGGGGAAACATTCAAAATCAAAAATATTTTGTTTTTTCTCAACAAAAAAAAAAACCAAAAATATTTTCTTCTTTTACAGCCTTCCTTTCAAAAATTCAAAAAAATAAAAATAAAAAATAAACGAAATTCAAAAAAAAAAGTTAGTTTACTTACTCCATTCTCAATCTTCCCGAACAACGCAAGATCTGATTCATGCGGCGTCATGATACGTAGGCAATCCCCATCGGATTCGATCATAGGCATAAATAAATTGAGTGAAAAATAGATAAGAAAATAAATTGAATGAAAAATAAAGAAAAAGAGTGAAAAGAAAGCGAAAAAAAGAGCGAAAAAAGAGTGAAAAAAATAACTGAGAAAAACAAAGAGCGAAAATAAAAAAGAAGAAGAAAAAGAAAAAGAAACCGAGATATGAAAAATTCGAAAAAAAGAAAGAGAGAAGGAGAGATAAAGGCAGGGATGAAACACGCAACCGTTCAAGCACATGGTAGAAACGTTTAACTGTTAGGTGCATTGCATCCCCAATATGTGATTCCCTATATGTTAATTATCTCAAACTAGCTGGTTGTTGTGTGTGCAAATATGACCGGTCATATTTAGGTGGTTGGTTTTGTGGTAGTCCGGTTTCCCATCCTTCACAAGGTCCAAAGGTAGAGATGGCCTCCATCAGTAATCTACTAATCATCGGTCCTGAGGATAGCCCGTCATCGTCTATTCCGCAGTCGGAATCAGCAACTGCTGAAGAAAACAGAATGTTGTATCGCCGCATGTTGGAAATGTGGGACGCCTGGTCTAACGACAGGGAACCGCCAAGTGTGATCCCTAGTTTTCCTAAGTTGATCCCCGATTTAGATGGACATTCCAACTTCCTTGTGCCCAACTCACACTTTCCATGTGGGCACCTTCTAATGCCATATAATGGCCCCGAAATGCCTTTTGTGGATCACCCCCAGGCGCCGGATTCAAGGGCACTGCCAGCAATGTTCGATGTGCCACCAATCTCCACTACGGCACATATAACAGTGCCCAAGACAAAATCATACCCTCAGCACCCGCGATATGAGTCTCCCATGGGTCAGCAAAGAACAATGAGAAACCCCGAGCAGGAAGAAATGGCTCGGAGGATAAGAAGCCTAGAGCAAAGCTTAAAAAACATTCAAGGTTTGAGTGGTCAGAAAAGTTTCTCCTACTCCGATTTATGCAGGTTTCCACATATTCACCTACCAGTTGGTTCAAGACGCCAAAATTTGAAAAATATGACGGGAACGGAGACCCGATGGCTCACTTGAAACGATATTGTAACCAGCTGAGGGATGCTGGTGGAAAAGAGGAGTTGCTAATGGCCTACTTCGGAGAAAGCCTCACCGGAATCGCTGCTGAATGGTATATGGACCAAGAAATTACCCATTGGCATGTGTGGGACGATTTGGCCCGAGACTTTGTCCGCCAGTTCCAGTATAATGTAGACATCGCTCCCGACAGGAACTCTATGTCTAATTTAAAAAAAGAAAACTGTGAAAAGCTTTCGCGAATATGCTGTCAAATGGTGTGAGCAAGCTGCTAGGGTAAAGCCTCCAATGGACGAAGCAGAAATGGTTACGGTCTTCCTACTGGCACAAGAAGCGGACTACTTCCAGAACATGACATTTGTTATGGGTAGACCGTTCGCCGAGGCTATCAGAATTGTGGAGATTGTAGAAAATCGTTTGGAAACGGGCCGAATCTTGAGTATAGATTCTTTTAAGGTTGCATCACAGGCCGTTCAGAATGGTTCGGAGGGTTTGATGAACAGAAACGAGATAGAAGAGGGAGCTATGATGGCTTCAAGCTCGGAGGGGGCCCGCAGGGCATTCAACCAATCATACATGCTTCCTAACGTCCCACAACGTTGTTATCCCTATCAAGATGATTCTGCATATGCCATGGCATCGGCTCCCTAAGCGGTGATGAACACGCACTCTTATACGGGACCACAACATTATACCCGAAACCGAGCTCCACCTCCCAAAAATGCCCATCCTTACCAAGCTCCATATAATACCCAACCAAATGTTCCCCAATACAATCCTCGCCCAAGAGAGCCTTTCAAAAAGAATGAGTTCACCCCAATTGGTGAATCATACTCTAGCTTGTTCCAAAATTTGGTCAAGATAGGTCTGCTGCAGCCAGTGGCCCTAAACAGGCCGAACCCCGAGTCCCCCTCGCACCGGGCTGATGCTAGATGTGAATACCACTCAGGAGCAGTGTGACATGACACTGAAGATTGTTGGACTCTTAAAAGAGTAGTGAAAGATCTCATCGAGGTCCAAGCAATAGTGTTTGGGGATGAAGAAGACCCTAATATGATAAATAACCCCATGAATGCTCACACTGGGCCGGTAGTTTGAATGATTTGTAAAGATGAAGAATTTGATCCGGCACTGAAGGCCATTGCAGCCATTGCCGAGACAAAAGAAAAGCCAAAAAATGGTCGTTATGCCTGCAAGTTCCCCCATCAGATGGGAGTCTCGGTAGCCAGTCTTGCTATCCTTTCTGCGTCCGGATTATCCCAGGGTGTGATCCGGATGTTTTACTTTATTGTCTTACTTTCCGATGTAAACCCTTCTATCTTTAAAAAAAATCATCAAAATAAAAATAAAAAAAAAACAAAAAAAATCAAATGGAATTAATATTTCATTTTCCAAGAACGTCTCTTTTCTTAATCTTGTCTCTTTCTTACTCTACATTCAGTTCTGTTTAAATGCAGATTTCAATAACATGACATGCTTGCGAACTTCATGCGCGGATCTTAAAACGCTGTCAGACTTCGAAATAATGAATCAAGAATCAGAATGCAAATGAAGTTAGGTCAAGAAAATAGAACAATGAGTCGGAACAGCCAAAGGAAAATTGGTTCAGATTGGAAAGGTCCATACATTACTACGAGAGTACTGCCAAAAGAGTGCATTTGTACTTGGGGTACACCGAAATAAATGTCCCTGAAACAACTGTCAATGCAGATGCAGTCAAAAGATCCTAAAATGTTGTCAGACATCGAAATGATAAATCAATAATCCGAATTCAAATGAAGTTTTGTCAAGGAAATAAAAAAATGAATCGGAACAGCCAAAGGAAAATTGGTTCAGAATGAAAAGGTCCATACGTTACTACAAGAGTACTTCCAAAAGAGTGTGTTTGTAGATGGGGTACATCGAAGAAAATGTTCCTGAAACAACTGTCAACGCATGTGCAGTCAAAAGGTACTATGTTTGATCCTCCATATATTTTCAAATGTTCTCCGGTTGGGATGATGAAGGCTTTCATTCTCGCTACCCAAACACCATTAACCCTTTTGCAAACCCATTGAGCTGGTTACTCTTCTTTGATTACCCTCTTTGGAACCCGAAAGTGTTATTGGAAAACAAAAAAAAAGAAGAAAAAAGAAAAAAAATTGATTGATTGAAAAATGAAAAAAAAAAGGAAAAAAAAAAGGAAAAAGAAGCAAAAAAAAATTATGATGAAATGAAAAAAAAGGGAGAACAAGGAAAGAAAAATAAAGAGAAAACAAAACAAAAAGAGGAAAAACAAAACAAAAATAAAAAAAAACAAAAATGTTTCCCTGAACTACGTTCGACTTGATTCTGAAAGGATACGTAGGAAGCCTCTCTCTGGGGTTCAGTCACACCAAAATAAAATTCCACATTTCTCCAAGAGTTTAAGCCGGGGCAAATGTTATGTCCAACGACGTTTTCGCATAAAAGGTTCCAAAGTTGTAAACCAATAAAAAAAAATTTCACCAAAACCCTATTGAAGTCCTTCCGATCAATCGACAAAGATGTCTAAAGTTGGAGGATACAATGTCGGATCTGATGCAAGAAAATGAGAGAAATAAAATGAGAGAGTCTTATCGGTGAAAACTACACGGGCACCGTGAGGCGACGGTAAGCAGAGAAATTAAAAATGAGAGAGTCTTGTTAGTGAAAACTCGAAAAGAGCACTACAATGCGATGGTGAAAAGAGAAATGAGAGAGGTTAGTTGGTGAAAACCCGTAAAGGGCTCCACTGATCGAAAAGGATAATGGGTCACTGAAATGGACACAGTCCGGGGCAAGGTTTCTCAATCTCGAGGTGATAGTTGTGATGAATTTCTGAGAGTCAAACGGTTTACATGGATCAGGCATCCAGTCCGAAAGGCATATCATGTTCATTGAAGTCCGCACGCACTCCAAATAAGTCCTTCCTTCCTTTCCCCGAAGGGATACTTCTCGTGTAAATTCATTATCCATTCTGTCAGTTATTTTCTTTTAAATCCCTTCCGGTTTAACTCTGCTTCTGAAACTAAGGCAAAGAAAGGATGGCAAGACTGATTTACAGGGTCCTCATTTGACACGGGCTGATATGCAAAGGGCACCCAGCCTCGTCAGGGGCATCATGTCGATCCCGACCGGCCTTAGCGGCCGATGCTTCAAACTCAAAACCCTTGAAAGAAAAAAATCAAATTGAAGTGCCTATAAGGGCAAATGAAATTGAAAGGTTGAGTCCCACGTGACTAACCACCTCAGCAAAATTTTGAAAAGCCGAAGTATTCCAAATGCTTCGAAATAGAAATGAAAGGCCGATGAAGGTGAAATAAAGTTGAATAAAGGTTAAGTCCCACGAGACTAACCGTTGTAGCAGAATTTGAAGGACCAAAAGTTCCTCCCCGTTACTCCGGAAATCCAAAAGAAAAGCAAGTGAAAGGCCTACAAAGGCAAAATAAAGATGAAATGTTGGATCCCATATGACCGGTCACCACGACAAAAAATGGAAAGCCAAGTTCCCCGGGTTTGTAAATGAAACCCAATCCCCAGCAAACAAGCAAATAGTTGAGATCTTCGTCAAAGAGGCTGAGATCAAGAAGTTTGAAATAATCAAGGCCGCAAAACCAACCACCGTTTCAAACTAACAAATTGTTCTTTGTTTGAAACTAGGAAACAGATGCAAAAGCAACTATGCAAAAAGCAGGTGCAACCAAAAGGAATTGCGCAAGAGCTAGAAGGAGATCTGCAACTTTAACTCCAAAGAAAGGGAAGTTTCCTCCAAAAATCTTTTCCCGCATGCCTAAAATAAAAAATAAAAATAAAAGATAAAAAAAGGATAAAAGAGAAAAGAAAAAGAAAGAAAGAAGAGAGAAGAATTGAAGTTGAAAATGACTCAAAGTAGTATGGGGCCTCCAATCCCCAACTACACATTTTCCCGACATGGGTGTACACGCTCCCTAGTCGATGCCAATTAAGGGTATACATTCCCTAATTGATGATTTATTTTCCAATTAAGGGTATACATTCCAAATAAAAGATAAAAAAAAAGATAAAAGAGAAAAGAAAAAGAAAGAAAGAAGAGAGAAGAATTGAAGTTGAAAATGACTCAAAGTAGTATGGGGCCTCCAATCCCCAACTACACCTTTTCCCGACATGGGTGTACACGCTCCCTAGTCGATGCCAATTAAGGGTATACATTCCCTAATTGATGATTTTTTTTCCAATTAAGGGTATACATTCCCTAATTGACGTTTTGCTTTTCCAGTTAAGGGTATACATTCCCTAACTGATGTTTTGCTTTTCCAATTAAGGGTATACATTCCCTAATTGACGTTTTGCTTTTCCAGTTAAGGGTATACATTCCCTAACTGATGTTTTGCTTTTCCAATTAAGGGTATACATTCCCTAATTGATATTTTCTTTTTCAATTAAAGGTATACATTCCCTAATTGATTTTATTTTCCCGACATGGGTGTACACGCTCCCTAGTCGATGCCAATTAAGGGTATGCATTCCCTAATTGATGATTTCTTTTCCAATTAAGGGTATACGTTCCCTAATTGATGTTTTCTTTTCCAATTAAGGGTATACATTCCCTAATTGATTTTATTTTCCCAACATGGGAGTACATGTCCCTAATCGATGCCAATTAAGGGTATACATTCCCTAATTGATGACTTCTTTTCCAATTAAGGGTATACATTCCCTAATTGATATTTTTTTTTTCCAATTAAGGGTATACATTCCCTAATTGATGTTTTTCTTTTCCAATTAAGGGTATACATTCCCTAATTGATGCTTTCTTTTACAATTAAGGGTATACATTCCCTAATTGATGTTTTTCTATTCCAATTAAGGGTATACATTCCCTAATTGATGTTTTCTTTTACAAGTAAGGGTATACATTCCCTAATTGATTTTCTTTTCCCGACATGGGTGTACACGCTCCCTAGTCGATGCCAATTAAGAGTATACATTCCCTAATTGATGCTTTCTTTTCCAATTAAGGGTATACATTCCCTAATTGATATTTTCTTTTCCAGTTAAGGGTATACATTCCCTAATTGATGTTTTATTTTCCAATTAAGGGTATACCTTCCTTAATTGATTTTATTTTCTCGACATGGGTGTACACGCTCCCTAGTGATGCCAATTAAGGATATACATTCCTTAATTGATGCTTTCTTTTCCAATTAAGGGTAAACATTCCCTAATTGATGTTTTTCTGTTCCAATTAAGGGTATACATTCCAAATTGATGTTTTCTGTTCCAATTAAGGGTATACATTCCCTAATTGATTTTCTTTTCCAAACATGGGTGTACATGCTCCCTAGTCGACGCTAATTAAGGGTATGCATTCCCTAATTGACGCTTTCTTTTCCAATTAAGTGTATACATTCCCTAGTTGATGCTTTTTTTTTTCCAATTAAGGGTATACATTCCCTAATTGATTTCATTTCCAACATAGGGTATACAATCCCTAGTTAATTTTAGTTTTCCAACATAGGGTCTTCAACCCATAGTTGATCTTTCTTTGAGATATAGGGTATCCACTCCCTAGTCTACAATAACTTCGGGTGCACTACTCCCAGCTTTTCATCGCTTTCAATAACAAATTAGTGTAGATTCCCTTACAATAACTCACGAAATTTTCCTAGTGAAAATCGGGGCAGAAAATTTCGTTCGTATGTTTTTTATTTTTGTGCAAATTACATCTTAAGGACATTGGAATCCAGACGACCAAAAGAAGACGTCTCATCAGAATAAAAGAAAAGAAGAAAAGAAAAGAGTTTAACCCCAAAGTACAGAAGCGAAAAAGATGTGGACTCCTCGAGATAAATTGAAGTCACAAGCTATGCATGTCCATTCTTGATCCGAAAAGCTAAAGAAGATTGAACCAACACCTATAACTAACAAGCATCAAGATTCAGATCGGAGTCTGTATAAAGAAGCAGCGAAGACTCAAGATCAAGCTTCAGAAGACTCATAGATAGTAATCTTGTAACTCATAGTTGATAGGTTTAGTTTAGTCTTTTTCATTTTGATTTTGGTGTAATAAGGAGCTCAGCAAGCAGTAAGCAGCAGCAACAGCAACAACAACAACAACAGCAACAACAGTGAAATCACAGCTTCCCGGTAGTCTCAGCTATTAAAACTTCCATAACTACACTAACCTGATTCCTTTATAGCCAATGATATGTAGGCAACCTCTGAAGCAAGGTTCAGTCAAAACTTTTTCAAAATGCTTCCAAATGGAGTACCAAACGGGCAAACATGGGCAGCTGTGAACACCCAACTTTTGCCCCACATGGGAATTACCCCTAAAAATAATCAAAAAAATAATTTTTTAATAAATTTTAGGAACTTTCCTTTATTTAGTTGCATTCCATGCATGTTTAATAATTTTAAAATCATAAAAATCATAAAAAAATGTTCGAAACTTGATTTCATTAGCATGTTAGATTTTAAACTTCATTTTTAGGATTTAATTACATTGTAAATGCATCTTCTAAAAATCAAAATTGCATACATAGTCTTAATTAATTAGTTTTAACATAGTTAATTATTTGATTAGTAGTTTAAAATGGATAATTGGTTGATTTTTACAAAAAGTGGTATCAAAATTGGAGTTTTAAACTAAGTGGCTAATTTGAAAAGAAGGAGATTTAGTTGATTCTTCAATTGGGTTAACCTTTCAAAAGAAAATAGGCCTGATTTGTTGAAGCCCAGAATTCCTACACACCCACACCCAAGGCCACACCTGAATCGGCCCAGCACCCCCTTCAGACGCCTAAACGGCGTCGTTTCACCCTTTCTCCTCATCTATTAAAAATAAAACTAAGACCTAGAAGGAGATCAGATCTGGTTATCCCCTAAGTGATGTTTCTCCCTTTTTCCTTTCTTCCTCACCTTCTTGACTAATACACACACAGACACATTAGGGACCTAGGAGACCCTCCATCTAAAAAGAACCTTAGCAGCCTTCTGCTTTCTTTCTGCAGAGAAGAAACCTCCTTCTTCACAGTTGAGAAGAACGAAAATCCTCTCCAAAACTCAAGCCTCCGCCGACCTCTTCTTCTCCATTCTCTCACACGCACACACTCTGACCTCACACACACTCACCGTCACACTCACACAGGGATGGCGGCTCACCCACTCTCGTTTTGAACACCCATAGCTGAAACGAAAGCTAGGAAAATTAAAATGAAGGTCTTGAAATCAAAAGCCCAAAAGATAGAAAGAAAAGCTGGAATTTCCAATGCGGTTTAAACAGACCGATTTTGTGAGCCATGAAATTAGTGTTTTTGTCGCTGATTTTAGCTGATTCTGTGTTGCTAAGCTCTGCTCAAGCCCTTTCACCCTTATTTGGTTCCATTTTGCTTGTTACGCTACTGCCCAGGTACTTCTTTTGAACCTCGAATTTTTAATTGGATAGGAAATGTGTCTATGATGGAAGATGCATGTGGATTATGAAGTTAATGAAATAGTTTTGTTCAGATCTAAATCTTTGTTGTTCTATCTCTGTTGAATACTTTGTATCCTCTCACTGTCTTGAAGTTCACCTAAGCAGGAAAATGATTTGAGTACTAATATTAAGAATGATGAATCATCTTTTGTTTTCTTCAATATTTTATTTTGTTTTGTTAATTCAGAATATTCCCTTTTTTCTTATTTTTGCGCTGTGCATGCCTATGTGTGTATTTTTTGGTCAATATCGTAATTATTGAGTGCACATATTTGTACTGTTTCTTTTCTTTGAAATCAGTAGTGTTAGATTTCTTGTTTGGCCTTTAATAAAAGTGGTACCAGATGGTTAACTAAAATAAGTTCACTTTGAAGATTTCTATAAAATGGTAATTTAGCTTAGATTTATCAATTGAAAAGGACGTTATTAGGAGCACTGAACGAAATTTGTTCTTCTGTTAAAACTTTAGAACAGAACTAAGGCTCATATGATGAACAATTCGTAAAGTCACGATTTAGTCCTTGATCTCGATTGCAAGTTATAAAGTTAGAGTTTGTAGTCTATTTTAGACGCGATTAATAAATTATCGTGGTCATGGGTACGCTTCCCGTGGCATGTTCACGATACGTAATCCTATTTTGGGTGTGCATTTCATGTGACCCGACCATAACTTCGAACAATATTAAAATCACACGTAGCAATCAAAGGTTCATTTCATGTGACGTGGTCGCGGTGTGTTCAAAAATAACAAGTGCACGCCATCGTGACTTGTCTAAGATAAATCCATAAACGTCCTAATTGATCTCAAAACTAAAATGCTCCTTCAAATAGAAAACATAAAGAATAATCAAACATCGCCTCAAATAGGCACTATAAAACCGTCACGACCATAATCTTGACTACGTAATCTACACTCGGGTGCGACAACTCATGTCCCCGTCTTCAACTTCAAATTATAATAAAAATCACATGTTGTAATTGCGGGTGCATTTCATGAGGCGTAGTTATAATGTGTCCAAAAAATAAGCAAGTGCACGCCATCGTGACTTGTTTCAAGATAAATCCATAAATACTAAAAGCGGCTAAAAACTAAACGGCTAAATGCACAATAGGTTAAAACACGTAAATAATCACACAATTTAGGCCAAATAATAATAGTTAAGCGACCGTGCTAGAACCACGGAACTTGGGAATGCCTAACACCTTCTCCCAAGTTAACAGAATTCCTTACTCGGATTTCTGGTCGCAGACAAAATCAAAACAGAGTCTAAATTTCTTTGGTTTGGGATTTTAAAAATCACACGGTATCTCGGAACATCGTTAAAAATTCGGGTGGCGACTCTGAAAACTAATAAAAGTCCCAAATCCGAATAATGTCACTTAAAGTGGAAAAACTCCCTTATTACCCTTTATTAATCTGCGGGTGAAAAAGGAGGTGGGACAAGCATTAGCCACTAAACCTGATGCCTTTGAAAAATCCTGAAAACACTTATATAGTAGCTGTACAGATATGATATCTCCTCGGCAGAACAACAATAAATCATTAGCAAATCTCAACTGAACTATGTTCATTTTTCCACACTTAGGATGGTACTTGAAATTAGGGTCCCTCTTGAGTGTTTTTGGTAGCCTAGTCAGATACTCCATAGCCAGTACAAATAGATAAGGAGATAAGGGATCTCCTTGTCTCAATCATTTCTTTGCTTGAAATGGTATTGTAGGCTGCCAATTAATGATCATGGATATGATACTGTTGTCACACATCTCATTATCCATTGCACAAATCTCCCTGGGAGCTGCAGATTTGTCAACACCTGCTCTAAATAACCACATTCAACTGAATCATAAGCCTTATTCATGTCCACTTTCATCATACATCTAGGAGAAACACTTTTCCTGCCATACCCTTTAACTAATTCAAGGCTAAGTATTATGTTATCATTTATCAGTCTTCCAGGAACAAAGGCTGACTGCTTTTATCCACCAAACCATCCACCACTCCTTGTAATCTATTTGTTAGCACTTTGGATATAATTCTGTAGAGCAGTGTACAACATGATATTGGCATGTATTTAGTAATTTTGGAAGGATTTTTCACCTTAGGCACAAGTGTTACTGTTGTATAGTTTATGGCTGGTATATATTTGAGCTTGAGAAGAACTCCATTAATGCATCTGTAATTGTATCTCCTACCACGGGCCAAGCTTTCTTGAAGAATAATTCATTCAAACCATCACAATCAGGGGCTTTTGTTGTGACTAATACCCTTCACAGCATGATGTATCTCCTCCTTTGATACCTCTGCCACCAGTTGCAACTGTTGTACTCTATTTACCATTGGGCCATCTCTCATGACTACTGGATTAATAGCAGGCAGCTCATTAGCCGAGGAACCTAATAATTGCTGATAGAACCCTGTCATTTCCTCCTCAATTCTCTACTTTGTTTGTACTGTATCCCCGCTGCCTTTTACTAATCTCTTGATTTTGTTCTGATTGCATCTGTTTTTCATGTTTGCAAAGAAGTATGTTGTATTAGCATCTCCTAGCTTCAACCACTTGACTCTTGACTTATGTCTCATATTCCTCCACCCCTAATAATTTCTCCAATTGTAGTTTCATGTCTTTTTCTTCTGCTACTAGAGCCTTTGATTGCCCAGGATCCTTCATTTGTTCTTGCATATCACTTAGTTTTTGTCTGCATATTTTTATTCAATTATCATTGCATTATACTCAGCATTATTTAAAGTCTTCATAGCCTGCTTCACCCTTTTCAATTTCTGCCATACATTCCTCATATTGTTCTGTTCATTTGGTCTCTCCCATGCTTCACTTACTAGCTTTATAAATTCTTCATGCTCAGCTAAGTGATTTAGAAACTTGAATGGCTTAGGAATGTGGTCTTCATCCTCTTCCAGTACTATGCTCCGTAGGGAATGATCAGAGCAATGTGGATCCATAACCCATACTTCTAGATGTGGCATGGCCAGCATCCATTCAACATTAATCAAAGCCCTCAATTCTGCTATAAGTGTGCTCATTAGTCCATGTAAATCTCCTTCCACTAGTTTTCATTTCTGTCAAGCTAGTGCTGTCAATAAACTCATTAAAATGTCTAATCTCCATTTCTTGCACAGGGTTACCAATTGGTCTATCTTCACCTGATCTGATGGCATTATAGTCCCCCATTATCAACCATGGACCTTTTTGTATGGATTGTAGATTTGTCAGTTCACTCCATAAGCTTCTTCTATCCTCCAAACTATGTAGTCCATAAACAACTGTAAATGTGAACATCATATCTAGCCTCTTAATATGTGCTGAAGTATGTATAAGCTGAGAAGATCTTCCCAGCTCTATGTAGTTTATTTTATTTGCATCCCACAACAACCAGATTCTACCTCTATTATTGTATTTATAGTTGTCTAACCATTCCCATCCAGGGGTATTTTCCTTATTACTTGCGTAACCTTCTGCTCCTTTATTTTATGCTCTAATAGTGCAATCATATGAACTTTATTACTTCGTATGAAACACTTCACCTCTTTTTGTCTAGGGGATTTATTTAGTCCCCTTATGTTCCAAGTTACTAGCTTCATACAAGTATGAAAAGAGATTGAACAGTCCCATCCTGTCCAGTATTACCTCGATGTCTACTAGTTCCTTCCTCCATTTGCCTTGGCATTGCTAACTGCATTTTGGACTCTGTGAGGAAATTAAAACCATTGATCACATTGGCTGTATCAACTAAGTGTCTTTCTCTACTTCTAGCTGCTGATTTTCCTATAACTATCTACCATACTTGTTCCTCATCACCTTTCATTGCTCATACACAGGCGCTAGAAATTGGTGTACTAGCACTAGCATTTCCTTCAGTTCTAGGAGCTGTCATATTTTTTTGCCCTTTATCAACTGCTTCCTGCACTTTAAGCACAGGTTTAGGTTGCCATTCCTGCTTCTGGTTTGGATTCTTTGCCTTAAACTTTGGTCCTAACTGCTCATCTATTCTGCATTTGTGGCCTACCTGCATACATTTATTGCATAATTCAGGGAACCAATCATATGCTATCTCCTGTATGAACTCCCTCCAATTTGGATCAGCCACCGTGATGGATCTAGGCAGCTCTTTAGTAACATGCATCTCCATCAATACTCTAGCATAGGAAATCCTATCTACTTTAGTAGTGCAAGAATCCGCATATAGGGGAATTCCCAAGCCACTACTTATCCTGCTTAATGACTTAATTCCCCAACAATTCAAAGGAAAATTAGGGTACTTGACCCATACTGGAATGGTTTGTAGAACCTCTTTGTTAAAATCAAAGTCAACAGACCACACTTTAACAATGATAGGCCTATTATTCAAAACGTGAGGCCCTGAATACATCACTTCATGCCTATGTTCGATGGAGTTAAATCGTACCACAAAATATCCATCATTGTGGAAATATACTTTATTCTTTGATGCAAAGTTCCATGCTGAGGAAATATATCTTTCCATGGAACCTATAGTCGGAGCTCCTCAAACAACATACATAATTAATGCTTGTTTCCACTTCTGAGTTTCCTCCTAGATTTCTTCCTTGCAGAGCTCCACAATTGTCACGACCTCAAAACTACTCTGGCCGTGATGGCACCTATCGCGTTACTAGGCCATCCAATTCACTACTTATACCATAAAGGAACTTTTCATTTAATTCATTATTAATCTGAAAATTCATAAAATTTACCATTTAAGCATTTTAAAACAAGTAGGGATATGCCAAACATTTAAATACAACCCAAAATCCCGGAGTCACTAGTCATGAGCATCTAAAGAAAATATAAGTCCAGTGCTATTTACTTAATACAAGATAAGTCTAAAATGTAAATGCTAAAGAAATAGGAAGGAGAATAGAAAGGCTGCGGACGCTGTGCAGCTACCTCGTAAATCTCCGATATGCTCCAAAAGGGGAAAAGATCAGCTCTCACTCAGTCTTAACACCTGAATCTGTACACTAGGTGCATGGAGTAATGTGAGTACGGCAACTCAGTAGTAATGATAGTAAATAAGGTCTAAGCAGTAAGAAACACATAAAATACGTCATCAAATCATAGTAAGTACAACCTTTCCTTCCAACAATAAATATGTCAAACCATCACGCTTAAAAGCCGTCAGTTAAAAATCATTTGAAATTATTTTTCCAACCGCTCCAACAGAAATTCCAGAATTTTAGAGTAAAAGTGATAAATATCATAAAAAGCTTCTCGGGCAAAACATGTTTCATAAACTGCCCCTCGGGCATACATCACTCAGAATTAGTCCCTCAGCATACCTCACAATCACTTGTAATTAGCCCCTCGGGCAATTTCACAGCCACTCATGCGTCCCAATCACTCGGTACTCGGCACTCGTACTCGCACTCAGTAGGTACCTGCGCTCACTAGAGGTTCTGGAGGGGCTCCTACAGCCCAATCTCTATATCGCTGCGGCGTGCAGCCCGATCCACATATCGCTGTGACATGCAGCCCGATCCATATATATATATATATATATATATATATATATATATATATATATATATATATATATATATATATATAAAATATATATATTGCTGCAGCGTGCAGTCCGATCCATATATATTCCTCACAACACAGGCCCTCAGCCTCACTCAGTCAGAAACCTCTCAAGCCACTCGGGCTATTAGTAAAATAAGGTGGTTAGCCAAAAATATTGTTTTATGCATCAAATGGAGTAAATAAGACTGAGTTTCAAAATCAGTAAAACATAGAATGATTGAGTACAAATCTTAAATCAACACAGTGAGGAAATAGTAATAAAAATCCCCTAAGGGTCCAAACAACTTGGCACGAGGCCCAAATATGACATTCAGCCCAAAACATAGTAATATTTTATAAAACACAAAATATCACATGGCTTCTAGTCAAATACGCAACTTAATAGTTGCTATGGGACGGATCAAGTCACAATCCCCAACGGTGCATGCCACACACTCGTCATATAACAAGTGCGCCACTCCAAAATAGTGAAACGATGTGGAATCGGGGTTTGATACCCTTAGGACAAGATTTACAATCATTATTTACCTCAAACCGGATGAAAATCTACTCCGCGATGCCCTTGCCACTCGACTCAGCCTCATATCGCCCCGAATCTATTCAAAATCAGATTCATACCATCAATATACGCTACAGGAACAACGCCCACACGAAAATAATTAAATTACATCAAAAATCCCGAAATTGGCCAAATCCGGCCCCCGGGTCCACGTCTCGGAATCCGACGAAACTCAAAAAATACGACAACCCATTCAACCACGAGTCCAACCATACCAAAACTACTAAATTCCGATAACAATTCGGCCTCCAAATCTTCAAATCTTATTTTCAAATTCCTAGGTCCAAATCCTCAATTTACACCTCAAAAACATGTAATCTAGTTGAATTATTCGATGATAATTAAATATTATGGAGTAGAAATGATCACAAGTGACTTACCTCAAAATTTCCCATGACTTCTCGCTCAAAAATCGCCCCAAGCCGCGTTCTTTTCGTCCAAAAATGTGGAAATGAGCTAAAAAAAATAAGACAGCTCAATAAAAACGATTCTGGTTGCTAAAAGCCCAATTCCCGTCGCTAAAAGTGCCAAATCTAGTCGTTAAAAGTGCCCACCAGATCCTGTTGCACCAGCAATATTTATTTTCACTAAAAAAGCTCTAACTTCACCATACAAACTCGGAATTCGATGATTCTTGTTCCTATGAGTCACAAATAATAATACGAACATAGACCTTTAGTATAAACTCAATTCGGAGCTCATTTGCTCAGTGCGATACCCATTTCGCTCGTTAAACAATTAACTCATGCTTCACGTCAAAAACCTAATCGCGACTTGATGAAATTAGACCAAACCTTCCAGATCACTCCTATAACTCATTATCAAAATCCCAGAAGTATCAAAATCAAATTTCGATCTCTAGAACTAAAAATGAACCTTTAGATCATTACATGCTTATGCTCAAAACACTAAACTCTTCCAAAAACTTATCCAAGCCTCATGGGACCCCAACCAAGTATACTAACAAGTCCTATAATATGACATAAACTTAGTCGATGCCTCAAATTACATCAAACAATGCTAAAACCGTGAATCACACCCCAATTCAAGCTTAATGAAACTAAGAACTTCCAACTTCTATATTCGATGCCGAAACCTATCAAATCAAGTCCGATTGACCTCAAATTTTGCACACAAGTCACAAATGACACTACGAACCTATTCCAACTTCTGAAATTGAATTCCAACCCCAATATCAAAATTTCCATTGCCGATCGAGAAACACCAAATTTCCAATTTCGCCAATTCAAACCTAATTCTACCACGGACCTTCAAATCACATTCTGAATGCACTCCCAAGTCAAAACCACCTAACGGATCTAACCAAATCATAAAAATCCAAATCCGAGATCGAATACTAAAAAGTCAAAACTTGGTCAAACCTTTCAAATTTAAATAAGTCATAATACATCATACGTGGCTTGTCATGCCCGAGAACTGGCGAGCGTAGTGCAAATGCTCAAAACTACCGGTTGGGTCGTTACAACAATTACCTCACCTTTTTTGAGAGTTGGCGCAATAAAACTCAGATCCATTCCTTTTGCTGCAAACTTAGATCCCATGAAGAAATTTTCCCACTATTTCTGGCCTTTCCCAACCTCCGAAGTAGGGAAATTCACTCTAGGTTGAGTCACCTCTTCTGTATTCCCTTTTACCCCAATTCTCCAGTAATTGTTATAGAATTCATTCCATTTGTCGCATTTTTAATAGCACTTGGGCTTGCATGTTCCATCATACCTTCAGGATCTACTTTACCACTATTAATGACCTTTTCCAGTGGAGTTTTCATACCTTCCCTTGTGGCTGACAATGGCAACCACTGTTCCATTGGTGCTTCCCTTGTTTCTCTGACCGAAATGCTCTCATTCCTAGGACTTTGAGTACTTGTTCATGCGTAGTCAACTAATTGGCTCGTGGTTGCAGTTCTCTTTGGCTATCTCCCTCCCCATTGCAGGTCAGCATACGTTAGCACATGCACTCTATCGTGCACTGAGAGAGAAGAGAGAAGAGAGAAAAGAGAAAAGAGAAAAGAGAGAAGAGAGAGTTAAAGAAAATAGTTTCTATATATTTATAAGTATAACTATAATAGACTGATCTAATTAATGAGATCAAGACTTAAATAAGAAATTCAAAAATCACCCTAAAAATTCTCCCCGGGCCCACGTCTCGAAATCGGGTAAAAAGTCACAAAATATAAACACCCATTCACTCACGAGTCCAACCATACCATAATTAGCCAATTCTGATCATTACTCGACCTACAAATCCTCAATTTGTAGTTTATGAATTTTCTACAACTTTCCCTAAATTTTCATCTCAAAGTACTAACTAAATGATACAATCAGTGATATATTCATGTATATTAACCAAATCCGAGATAGAATCACTTACCCGATGAATTTCTTGTAAAACCCACGAAAAATCGTCTCAAATCGAGCTCCCAAGGTCCAAAAATGAAATAAAAATTTAAGCCTCGGTTATATAGTACATTCTCTCAACTCACCATGTGCGGTTCGCACAAAAATTGTGCGGCCGCACTCTCTTGGTGACTGCACTGCCAAGCTTTAGTATTATGGCCATAACATTCTATACAAATGTCCAAATGATTATTTTTTTACCTTTATAAAAACTAGAAACGAAGGGAGACAACTTTTGTTTTTGAATCATCTCAAAATTTCTCGTAGATCAAAAGATAGAAGCTTCTGAAGTCGGACCAGCGATACTAAGAGTTCCTGAGTACGGCCGCACACAAAATTGTGCGGGCCCGCACACTCCTCTGCAGCTTGAAGTGCGGCCACACACAAGATTGTGCGGTCCACACAATTCCCCTGAGGTCCGCACTTCCCTTTTGCCTCAGCACTCCCAAAATGTGCGGTCTGCACTTCCAGAGACCACCAGAACAACATTAGACTGCCGAAAAGCCCGTACTCGCTCAAAACTCACCCGAGGCCCCCCAGACCTCAACCGAGCGTACCAACAAATCCTAAAACACCATACGAACTTAGTCGAGCCCTCAAATCACATCAAACAATGCAAAAATCACGAATCATCCTCTGATTCAAACTTAAAGAACTTGATACTTCCAAATTCGACAACTGATGCCGCAACCAACCAAATCACATCCGATTGACCTCAAATTTTGCACACAAGTCAAAATCAATATTACGGACCTACTCCAACTTTCGGAATCGGAATCCGACCCCGATATGAAAGATTCTACTACCGGTCCAAAACTACAAAAATTTGACTTTCGCCATTTCAAGCCTAATTGAGCTATGAACCTCCAAAACACAATCCAGACACGCACCTAAGCCCAAAATACCCAACGGAGCTAACGGAATTGACAAAATTCCATTCCAAAGCCGTCTTTACACTATTTCGACTACGGTCCAAATTCTAAGACTTAAGCTCCCATTTGGGGATTTAGTGTCCCAAAACACTCCAAAACCAAAGCGAAACCTCCTGGCAAGTCATAAGTAGAAAAAGATACGGGGGAAGAAGTAAATAGGGGATCGAGGTTATAACTCTCAAAATGACCGGCTGGGTCGTTACACATTGTAATATTCATTATCTTTATTTTTCTCAAACCTCCCTTAGAGGTGAGTTGTGATATTTATCCAACCATACATAAGAACATTATTATGCATAATCTTTATCACATGAAGTATATATTTTCACATTCACTTTCAGGAATGAGTCTGCATTTATAATGCTTATCACAAGTCACGTTTTCAAATATGGACTATAATCATGTAAGTGTGCCTCGTATTAGCAGACCACATCGATACATATTTCTTTCACCTTTGAAGGATTATTTTGAGAACTCTTATTGTTCTCCTTTTTACAGTTACCATAATTATGACTATTATTATTTTTATTTTTGCCACACCCACGTTCATTGGTCAACCACTTGTCTTCATTTAGACTTATTATGCACCGCTATCACATTCTTTTCATAGAATGAAGCAAATCAAGTGGGACAAGTTCCATGATTTATCATCAAAAGGAAATATTTCAACCTTAGTCATTATTATATCATCAATATGGTGCATTGGGGCTCAGACCAATGCCTTACCCATATAAAGACATGTTAGGCCATATTGCATTGGAACGAAATCCAATATCATATCATCATGGTGCACCAAGACTCGAACCCGATGTCTTACCCTATAGTGTCGTGGGACTTGAACCCACTGTCTTACCCTCAACTAATATATAATATGCAAAATAAAAAGAAACAGCTCCTATACAGAAGAACATATCAGTGGTGTAATTATATCAAAATATTTATTAGGAGACTATACACCTGAAATAAAATTAGTACTGACTACTGAGTGATATGCTCAAATATTTCGCACACTAAAAGAAACTTATAAAATTAGTTAGTGAAATAGTAAATACAACCCCATATTATAAGTGTGAAGCACTATGTATTTTATTACCAGATGAACCAATACGCTAGATGTGACGAGATGACATTAGCTCAAATAGAAACCAAATTACATGTGCATTGCATTCTGATCGCTGTGTGAAATAAGTTTGGTGAAATAAAGCAATCCAGACTTTCTGTAGAGAAACCACCCAAACAATGAAAGCTATAGTTTGTATGTTAAATAGATGCCTAACTTAACAAAACCTTCAAGACAAGATCAATCTATCTAAAGTATATACAAAATTACAGATAACACATTTAAATTCTTACGAGGATATCGTCATTGAAGCAACAAACGAACACACATTTATGAATTAATTTTTAAAACACAAGCATGATTTTGTAGTAAAAATAGCGAGTCAGTCAACTGAGGTTATCCAATTGGAAATTATTAATTCTAGAAAAATTACTTGGTATGTGACCTTTTAATTTCCATCATGTATCACCAGGTAGCTAAAACGGAAGTTAAAGATGAGAACATGAAAGAAGATCATATCTAATTATAAACCATAATTATAATTATAATTTATACTAGGTGTCCATACCTCATTTGCCGTATTTATTAGAAATGCCCATACCTTGTTCGTACGCCTATAATGATTAGTAGAGGGCTTATTACTGTTTGATGGCCATATAAGTGCGGTATAAGAATAGTCCGAAAACATGAAACCTATTGACCTCTATATCACACTAACAGAAGTCAAGACCTCAACGAAGCTAAGTTTACAATTCTGTTATCTGTCGTAGGAAGTGTAGATAAAATAGCAAATCGTGCTGATAATATATTAAAAAACTTATCTCAAAGTAACCATATAAACTAGAAAAAACAAGAGTTATAGAGAGAAAGAGAGGAGAGATTCTTTATCTCTTCTATGTATTCAATTGTTTTCCAAGTGTGTATAATGTAATGCCCAAACCCTCTATTTATAGGATGACATTGAGGTAATAGTAAGGGATATGATAAACATAGTATTAGCTATTGAGATCATGTAGGAAGATCATGGAGGGGATTACAGAGGTGTGGGAGTTACAACAATAATTGTAAAAAGTATTGGGAGGTTAATGGAGAATAGTAATGATAGTAACTTCTTTAGGAGTTATAGACATCCACTACATAATATAATATTTCATAACAATAAGAACATATTTACATATATCATAAAGATATGGACTTTTATCTAAATGTGTCACGACCCAATTTCCCCTCCGTTGGGTATCGTGATGGCACCTAGTCTTAGGGACTAGGTAAGCCTAACATGTACTGAATAACAACAATAATAAAGGAAATCTAACAGTCTCGATATAGAAGTCTTTACAGAATTTACAATTTCTCAAAATCGGTAGTACAAGTCACAAGTTCTACAAAGTTATCTATCACTTCTTACTATAACTGTCTGGAAATGAGTAAAAAACGTTGAATACAAAGTAAGAAGGTGACTCCGAAGCCTGCGAATGCAGATGCAGGTTTACCTTGAGTCTCCTCAGCAACGATCCACATAGCTACGAATGATCAATACCCGGATCTGCACAAAAATGTACAGAAGTGTAATATGAGGATACCATAGCGGTGCCCAGTAAGTATCAAGACTAACCTTAGTGAAGTAGTTACGAGGAATAGTCAAGACGCCCACTGGTCTAATAAACTGAACAAGCATAAATATAAAAATGACAGAACCTGTCATCTATCTAAGGACTACATGATATGGCTAACAACATAGCAACTGCAATAAGGAAGGAAAAACAACAAGTAATAGTGGAACACCATAATAAGACACAGACGGATAGACGGGAGCACAACCCAATTCCGAAAATAATCACAATATAGTAAAAGTAAGTAGTAACACAACACTGCAATAATTTCCACATCAAGCCTTAGCCAACAACCCCAATAAATTAGTCAAATCCTTCAAGTGTAAACTTCCACCCGTAAGTTGTCATATTGGGATCTTTAGAATATAATCCTTTCCAATAATAAATTCTTTTGAAATATACTTCCTTTAAATAGAAACTTTTCAAATAAATATACTTTACAAATATAAGCTTTCCAAATAGATGTACTTCGACCATAGTTCTTCAAGATAAATGCTTTTAAAATATACTTTTCAATAAATGTCTCTCAAACATAGTTTCTTCAAGATAAATTCTTTTCAAATATACTTTTTGAATAAATTCTCTTCAAATATGGTTTCTTCAAGATAAATACTTTTCAAATTCAAATTTTCAAGTAAATATCCTTCGAGTACAGGTCACCCTGTGACACCTAAGCATACAAGATTAGCAGCTCTGAATACAGCTATATCAACTAGGTAATCTACTGGGATCCCGTCCCGTAGTCCAAAATTTATTATGCAGTATAGGGGGATCTCCCGGAATACGTCTGTAGTCCCAAAATAAATATGCAGTGCTGGGGGATCTTCCGGAATACGTCCATAGTCCCAAAATAAATATGCAGTGCTAGGGAATCTCCCGGAATATGTCTGTAGTCCCAAAATAAATATGCAGTACAGGGGGATCTCCCGGAATACGTTCGTAGTTCCAAAATAAATATGTAGTATAGGGGGATCTTTCAGAATACGTCCGTAATCCCAAAATAAATATGCAGTACAAGAGGGATCTCCTCAAATACGTCTGTAGTCCCAAAGTAAATATGTAGTGCAACCAACAAAGACAACAGTTATAGCACGACAGAAAACTGGTACATCACCACAACAAGTACAAAGCAACAATGACAGTAGTACAAAGTACGGCGAGCAAATCAATACAAGAACTTTAAATCACAAAGAAACGGTAGAACTCGTCCACAGGGAATAATCACTGTAAAGAATGCTAGGCGTAAAGAGAACAACTTAACCAGGGAAAATAAAAATGTAGCAACGAATCCACAATATACAAGTCAATAATATGAAGCCAACACGAGTCAAATAGTTCCAAATAAAGGCAAGTCATCTAAGATAGAGGTTATCTAAACTCCTTTTGAGGTTGAGAAATTATGAAAGATATTCAACTATTCAATTAAGGATAAGCAACAAAAGATAATCGAAACTCTAATTAAGGCTAAACAATCATAGGATGAGATAATAATTTCAAAGATAGGCAGATGGTAGAAGAGGTAAAATCTTTAGTTAAGTCAAATAATCTTCAATTAGAAAGTAAGAGGGAATCCTAAAGAAATTATCTCTAATTAAAGCATATAGAAGCGCAACCAACAAGTAGGAACCCAACGTATCAAGAGTAACTTCATACAACGGACCTAAGAACCCTAAAAGGCCAACTTCCCATAAAAAAGTCCGAGCACGCAGTCGTCACCTTACGTACACGGACTACAATCAACATAGAGACTCAAATCCTAAGGGGTAGTTTCCCCCACATAAGGTTAGGCATGATACTTACCTCAAAGACTCGACCCGGTAATCTAAAATGAACTCCTCGGCTGAAAAGAGCTCCAGATGGCTCAAATCCAACTAAAATAACTTCAAAACACACATAAAACTTATAAGAAACTATTTCGGATCGTAAAGTCTAAATCTTTAACAGAAATCCAAAAGTCGACCTAAAATACGACCCTCAGCCCGCATCCTGAACCCGACAAATTTTACAAAATCCGAACACCCATTCCAATATGAGTTCGACCATACAAAGATTACCAAATTATGATGATATTTCATCCCTCAAATCATGATTTTTCATTTTAGCAAATTTCTTCAAAAACCAACACTTTCTCCAACCAAAAACACAAATTTAATGATAGAAATGAAGGTAAAATCATGGAATACATTAAATACTAGGTGAAGAACACTTACCCAATCGATTAGCTTGAAAACCCCCAAAAGTTGCTCCCAAATCCGGAGTCCAAAACTCAAAATATGAAGAAAAATAGCCAACCCCCGAGTTATATGAATCTGTCAAGACTTCTGCACCTGCGACAAACTTAGCCGCACCTGCGCAACCGCACCTGCGCTCCACTCCGCTTTTGCGCCCATGGATCCGCTCCTACAGCACTGCGCATGCGCTCCAATTTTTTGCATCTACAGAGATTGTCCAGAACAGCTCCTCTCGCACCTGCTCTTCCTCCGTCGCACTTGCGCCCAAGGTCCGCATGTGTGATTACACAAGAACTCAGTCTCCCCAAAACCATGGAAATCATCCGCAGCTCATCCGAAACACACCCGGGGACCTCGGAGCCCGTCCAAGCACACCAACAAGTTCCATACCCCCACACGGACCCGCTCTGTAACAACCCGACCGGTTGTTTTGCATTATCGCACCCCGTTCGCCTAAATGAAACTCTAATAGCGTCTTATTGTGATTTATGACTTGCGGGGGTGGGTGGTCCGGGATTCAGAAATGTTTAGAGCAATATTGGAACACTTGGTTCCATAAGGTTGGCCTTTAAGGCCAAGTTTGACTTCGATCAATATTTTGAGCAAAAGACCTCGAAATCGAGTTTCAGTGATTCCGGTAGCTTTGTATAATGATTTCGGATCTAGGCATATGTTCCGAAAGGCTTTTGGATGACCCGGGAGTGTTTCGGCGCCAAATATCGAAATAAGAATTTCCTTAATTTAATATTGTGGTTTGGGACGTGTTTTTGTGTTATCGAGGTCCGAAAAGAATTCCGAGATTGGGAATAGTTCCGTTATGTCATTTATGACTGGCCTGCAAAATTTGGTGTCATTCCGAGTAGTATAGGTTGGTTCAGTGCATTGTTAGCGAATTCTAGAACTTTAAGATCAAAGTTTGATTCAATTTGGTTTTGGGGTCGAATTCTCAGTTTCGTTGTTGTTTTTCACATTTCGAAAATTCGAGCGAGTCCGTATCATGAATACAGACTTGCCAGTGCCATTAGACGAGGTCCCGAGGGGCTCAGGTGAGTTTCGGACCCCTCGGAGCTAATTTCAAATCACAAGAAATTCCAGGTCCGGTTTCCTTCTCTGCGATCGCAGATGGGTTACTGCGTTCGCAAAGAAGGAACTGGGCAGGAGTGGTGAATGCCCTGTGCGTTCGCACAAAGGGCACCACGATCGCGATGGGTTAGGCTCCTAAAACAGTGCGATCGCACACCCTACCCGCGTTCGCACAGAGCCCAGCCTTTGGGCCAGCCCAGCTACTATTAACCCTGTGCGTTCGTAGGGTTTTCTCCGCGTTCGCATAGAAGGCCCATGAGGGCCTGGTCACTTAAAGCTCTGCGATCGCACTGCCCAGGATGTGATGGCATAGAGGAGATCACTGGGCAGTGTGTTTTTATAGCGGGATTTAATTCATTTCCCTCATCTTCTTCTTCTTCCTTGGGACGATTTTTAGCAAGAGGGGCAAATGACCTAGTGATTGAAGTTAAGTGAATTCTACCCTAATATTAGTTTCATGCATGGATTACAAGCTAAATTAACTACCTAATTAGTGAAAAAGTAAGGATTTGGGGTAGTAACCTAGGGCTTTTGTAAATGTAGAAAATTACCCGTCAATTAGCTATGAAATCAAGTAAAAATCATGTATTAATGATCCTTAGGCTATGGGTGAGTGTTTCCTTCGAGAATTTTTGGAATCCGAGCATGCGGGCCCGGGGTTGGATTTTAGGATTTCTTCAAGAATGATGAATTTGGCTAAGTAGTAGAAGAATTTCATGCTTTGAGTATAAATTGATATGTTTGTATAACATTTGGCTAGTTTCGAGTCCGTGGGTGTCGAGTTTGGAGTTTCGGGCGCGTTCTTTACCCGGAAA
Organism: Nicotiana paniculata; assembly: GCA_005239505.1. Classification (NCBI taxonomy): domain Eukaryota; kingdom Viridiplantae; phylum Streptophyta; class Magnoliopsida; order Solanales; family Solanaceae; genus Nicotiana; species Nicotiana paniculata. The sequence continues at coordinate 75,848 of ML314732.1, read as the reverse complement.
GTAAGTTCGACATGAGGTGAGTCTCCTTTCTAACGTTGTAAGGGGGAAGTGTCCCCCTAGGTGCTTTAAATGACTATGTGCTAATGGTTGTGGGGGCTACGTAGGCGCAAAATGATGAGAGTCTGTACGTAACGACTATTATTGTTATGTTCGGGTAGTTAGGCCTACACCATGCCTTATGTTTTTCCTTGAAATGAACTATACGATTAGTGAATTAATGTTACGTGCGGCTTGTCTGCCTGAAATCATGGAACTTAAGTAATTTTAAGTAATTGTTCACGAAAAGTAATTTATAAAGAATAATTGTGTGGATCCGATTTGCAATTTACATTCTGCGAGTGGAATGTTATTTCCCCCAATATCATGGGAGCGGGTCGTATTCCACGGCGAGATTGAAAGATATATATTATGGTTCGGGCCTTTCGACCCTCGGCAGTGCACAAATATGATCATTATGATGGCCCGGGCTGGTTGTCCTTATCATGTATGTGCATGTTAAATTGTTAATGATTCCTTTTTATGGATTTTGAGTGTTAAAATATATCTTTAAAGGAAAGAAAAGAATAATGAAGTAGAAATTGTACATTTACTTCCAGTATTTATTTGAATTGTTGTCATTTTTAATGTTTACTGCTTTTATCATCATTGTATGTCTGTTACTGATATTATATCTTATTAATCATTCTGTTGGACCTTAGTGAGTGTCAAGTTGATCTCTCGTCACTACTTCTTCGAGGTTAGGCGGGATACTCACTGGGTACATATTTGTTTATGTAATCATGCTACACTTTTGTACTTAATTGTACAAGTTCTGAGGCTGGTGCATCTGGTTATCGGACCGGAGCTCGACTCTGATCGTAGTTGGACCTGACTTTACAGTCAGCTGCTTCTCCTGACGATCCTTGGCAGCACCATGGAGTTTTCTCTTTCTTATTTCCCATCTATTTCTTTCAGACAGTGGGACTGTATATTATATCTTTTGTATATTCTGTTAGTATGCCCGTAGAACTTGTGACACTAGTTCCTGGCACACACGTAGTGGTTATTTTGGGTTGCGGGTCTGTATATATATATATATATTGGATCACTCCTCTTTACGACTGCTTTTGGTTAAAAATGGCTTACTATCTTTTTCAATTAATGTTTTGAACTATTAAACTTGGCACGTGTTGGGATGTTTACTCAAATATTGGAAAAATCCTTAGTAATCTGAGTGTGGGCTTGCCTAACCCCGGTGTTGGGCGCCATCACGACCTGAGTTAGTATTTTGGGTCGTGACAACATGGTATCAGAGCACTAGGTTCACGTAGGTCTCATAAGTTACGGGCAAACTTAGTAGAGTCTTGCGGATCGGTATGGAGACGTCTGTACTTATCTTCGGGAGGATATAGGGTGTTAGAAAAACCTCTCCTTATTTTTATTCTATCGTGCAGTCAATGGTTTACTAAATCTCTCATTCTTCTATTCTCTCACAGATGGTGAGGACGCGTGAATCCGATGTTCAATACCCGGGAGGGGCCGCTACCCCCGTTGTTCTAGGCCGTGGAAGAGGCCCGGGGAGGGCATCCCCGAGCTATTCTAGTTGTACTACTACCAAAGGATCCTACTATAGAGGAGCAGGGTGAGGTGCCCCCAACAGGTCCTGCTCCAGTGGAATTTATGATGACCCCAGGCTTCCAAGAGATCATGGGCCGTATGATGCAGTTTATGGACACCATGTCCCAAGCTGATTTATCTCCAGCAGATCCTGCCACATCTCAGGTGGGAGGGGGGCCCCAGATTCCTACCGCCCAGGCTGCAGGTCAGGCAGCATCATTACATCATACCCCGGGTATGCTGCCCGTGGGTGGGGTCTAGCCTATAGCAGCAACACCTGAGCCCAGACCAGCTGCGGACGGCGATCCACAGAAGTTATTGGATAGATGGACTCGATTGCACCCTCCAGTCTTTGGGGGTGAGCAAGGCGAGGATGCCCAGGATTTTGTTGACAGGTGCAGGGACATGCTGCACAATATGAGGATATTAGATTCCCATGGAGTGGACTTCACTACCTTCCAGCTAGAGGGCAGAGCTCGCAGATGGTGGCGTCCTATATTCTGAACAGGCCAACAGATTTTCCTCCCATCACTTGGGAGCAGTTCACTCAGATGTTTCTAGACAGGTATATCCCACCCTCTGAGAGGGAAGAGCTGTGATATCAGTTTGAGAAAGGATAGATGTTAGTGACAGATTATAAGGATAGATTCTCAGAGTTGTCTCGCCACACACTTATGATATTGCCTACTGATGCTGAGAGAGTGCAGAGATTTGTAGCAGGGCTGCAATCCGGTATTAGGGCCACATGGCCCGAGAGGTGGAGATGGGGACTCCCTATCAGCTGGTGGTCGACATAGCTCATCGGATTGAGGGCTAGCGATCGAGAGTCAGAGAGCATGGTCAGCAGGACAAGAGAGCTAGATTATCCAGGGATTTCAGAGGTGCTCTAGTTAGGGGTAGAGATCAATTAAGTAGAGATCAGCCCAGCAAGCCTCCATATTCAGCACCCCCATCACCTCCCCGAGGTGTTCCAGCGAGGGCTCATTTCAGCACTATGACAGAGCATTCCTACCACCCTCCAGCCATTCAGAGTTCACCCAGTGGTTATTCCAGTTATCCGAGATTTCCCAGTCCCTACTTCAGTGCTATGCCAGAGAGTACACATCGCTATCCGGCCATTCAGGGTTCCTCTTCGGGGCAGCAGGCTATGATACCCGGAGGTTGTTATGAGTGCAGGGATCCAGGTCATATGAAGAGGCATTGTCCCAGGCTTTGGGGCAAAGCGGTGCATCAGGATTATATGCCTATGGGTCTAGCACCAGCCGTCAGGCCAGCTAGCCCTGGGGGACATGTCACCAGGGGTCGTCCTAGAGGTGGAGACCAGTAAGGGGGAGGTCAGCAAACTCCTGTTCATTATGGAGGGACTCAGTCTTCCGGTGCTCCAGCTAGATTCTATGCTATTCCGGCCAGATCAGATGCAGTGGCCTCAGACGCCGTGATCACAGGTATTATTACAGTGTGTGGTAGAGAGGCATCGGTGTTATTTGTTCCAGGATCCACTTATTCCTATGTTTCGGTCTTATTTGCTCATTTTCTGGATGTCCCTCGTGGGTCCTTGGGTTCTCCTATATGTGTGTCCATTCCTATAGGTGCCGGTCCTGTATGGTTACATTCTGCGGGTTCGAGACTCGAGTGGATCTCATATTGCTCCACATGGTTGATTTCGAGATTATTTTAGGCATGAATTGTCTATCCCCTTATCATTCCATGCTATATTTCCATGCCAAGACAATTACTTTAGCCACGCCAGAGTCACTTAGGCTGGAGTGGAGATGTTCCTCAGTTAGTGCAGCCAGCCGAGTTATATCATTCCTAAAGGCTCGACATATGGTCGAGAAGGGTTGTCTAGCTTACCTCGCTTATGTGCGGGACGCCACCGCCGAGTCTTCGATGATTGATTCAGTGCCAGTTGTTTGAGAGTTTGCTGATGTATTTCCTTCGGACCTTCTGGGCATGCCTCAGGATCGTGATATTGATTTCTGTATTGATTTAGCTCAAGGCACCCAGCCTATATCTATTCCTCCGTACCGTTTGGCTCCGAAAAAGTTGAAGGAGTTTAAGGAGAAGCTTGAGGAGTTGTTGGCTAAGGGGTTCATCAGACCGAGTGTATCGCAGTGGGGTGCTCCAGTTCTATTCGTGAAGAAGAAGGATGAGTCCATGCGGATGTGTATTGATTACCGCCAGTTGAACAATGTCACCATTAAGAACAAGTATCCTTTGCCGCGCATCGATGATTTTTTTGACCAGTTGCAGGGTGCTAGGGTGTTTTCTAAGATTTATTTGAGATCGGGATATCATCAGTTGAGGATTCGGGCCTCAGATGTCCCGAAGGCAGCTTTTTGCACGAGGTATGGCCACTACGAGTTCCTGGTAATGTCATTTCGTTTCACTAATGCCCCAACATCATTCATGCACTTGATGAATATGGTGTTCAGACCGTATATTTATTCCTTTGTCATCGTCTTCATTGATAATATTTTGATTTACTCACGTAGCCTGGGGGATCACGAGCAGCATTTGAGAGTTGTGCTCCAGACATTGCGAGAACAGAAGCTATATGCTAAGTTCTCCAGGTGTGAGTTTTGGTTGGATTCCGTGGAATTCTTGGGGCATGTGGTATCCGGAGAGGGTATCAAGGTTGATCCTCAGAAGGTTGAGGCGGTTCAGAGTTGGTCACGTCCTACTTCAGCTACAGAGCTCAGGAGCTTTTTGGGCCTAGCAGGCTATTACCGCCGATTTGTGGAGGGGTTTTCTTATATTGCAGCTCTATTGACTAGATTGACTCAGAAGAATGACCCATTCATATGGTGGGACGAGTGTGCGGCGAGCTTTGAGAAGCTCAAGACAACATTGACCTCAGCACCAGTTCTGGTATTGCCTTCCAGTTCTTGGATGTATACAGTGTATTGCGACGCTTCACGCGTTGGTTTGGGGTATGTGTTGATGCAAGAAGGGAGAGTTATCGCTTATGCTTCATGTCAGCTGAAGGTTCATAAGAAGAATTACCCTGCACACGATTTAGAGTTGGCGTCGATTGTGCATGCTCTTAAGATTTGGAGGCACTACTTGTATGGAGTATCCTGTGAGGTTTATACAGACCACCGCAGCTTGCAACACTTGTTCAAACAGAGGGATATTAATCTAAGGTAGCGCAGATGGCTTGAGTTGTTGAAGGATTATGATATCACCATTATTTATCATCCGGGCAAGGCAAATGTGGTAGCAGATGCTTTGAGCAGGAAGGCAGAGAGTATGGGTAGCTTGGCTTATATTGCAGCAGAGAAGAGACCTCTAGCCTTGGACATTCAATCCTTGGCTAATTGCCTGGTGAGATTAGACCTTTCAGAGCCTCGTTGAGTCCTTGCACATGTGGTTGCTCAGTCTTTGTTATTGGGGGAGATTAAGGCTCGGCAGTATGATGATCCGTGTTTGGAAGAGCTACGGTAGAGAGTGGTTCAGGGTAGGGCCAAGGAGGTTAATATTGGCGAGGATGGTGTTCTGAGACTTCAGGGCCACTTATGTGTTCCTAATGTTGATGGCTTGAGGGAGAGGATTCTAGAAGAGGCAAATAGTTCTCGGTATTCCGTTCATCCTGGTTATACGAAGATGTATCATGATTTCAAGCAGCATTACTGGTGGAGGCGGATGAAGAAGGACATTTTAGAGTATGTGGATAGGTACCTTAAATGCCAGCAGGTTAAGTATGAGCACCAGAGGCTAGGAGGCCTACTTCAGCAGATGCCCATTCCGGAGTGGAAGTGGGAACGCATCGCTATGGACTTCGTGGTTGGGTTGCCTCAGACATTGCAGAAGGTTGACCCGGTTCGGGTCATTGTGGATAAATTGACCAAATCGGCGCATTTCATTCCAGTGGTTACTACATATACTTCTGAGAGGTTCGCACAGATCTACAATCGGGAGATAGTCCGGTTGCACGGTGTGCCTGTGTCCATTATATCAGATCGAGGTCCTCAGTTCACCTCGCACTTCTGGAGAGCATTTCATAGTGAGATGGGTACCCAGGTAGACCTCAGCACATCGTTTCACCCTCAAACTGATGGTCAGTCGGAGCGTACAATTTAAATATTGGAGGACATGCTCAAGGCATGTGTGATTGACTTCAGAGATCAGTGGGACCAGTTCTTGCCTTTGGCCGAGTTTGCTTACAATAATAGTTATCAGTCCAGCATTGAGATGGCACAATTTGAGGCTTTGCATGGTCGGCGATGTTGTTCTCCTATCGGGTGGTTTGTGCCTGGCGAGGCTAAGTTATATGGCACCGACCTGGTGAGGGATGCCTTGGAAAAAGTGAAGTTGATCCAGGAGAGGCTCCGCATAGCATAGTCTAGACAGAAGAGTTACGCGGATAAGAGGGTGCGTGATGTATCATTTATGGAGGGAGATAGGGTCCTGTTGAAAGTCTCGCAATGAAGGGTATTATGAGGCTTGGGAAGAAGGGAAAGTTAAGCCCGAGGTTTATAGGTCCCTTCGAGGTGTTGACGCAAGTTATGGAGGTTGCTTATGAGCTGGCCTTACCTCCCAGTTTATCAAGAGTTCATCCAGTTTTTCATGTATCCATGCTCTGGATGTACCATGCCGACTTCTCTCACGTGGTTGATTTCAGCACTATTCAGTTGGATGAGAGGTTGGGCTACGAGGAGGAGCTAGTTGCTATTATTGATAGACAGGATCACCAGTTGAGGTCCAAGAGAGTTTTTGTCGTAAAGGTCCAGTGGAAGGGCCAACCAGGTGAGGAGGCAACCTGGGAGTCTGAGGAGGGCATGCAAGCAGATATCCACAAATATGATTCTAGACCCGTTCGAGGACGAACGTTTGTTTAAGAGGTGGAGAATATAATGACCCGACCGGTCGTTTTCCATTATTGGACCTCGTTCCCCTAAATGAAACTTCCCATAGTGGCTTATTATGATTTATTACTTGCGGGGGCGAGTGGTCCGAGATTCAGAAATGTTTAGAGCAATATTGGAACACTTGGTTCCTTACGGTTGGCCTTTAAGGCCAAGTTTGACTTCGGTTAATATTTTGAGCAAACGACCTCAGAATCGAGTTTCGGAAATTTTGTTAGCTTCGTATGATGATTTACGACCTAGGCATATGTTCAGAATGGGTTTTGGATGACCTGGGAGCGTTTCGGCGCCCAATATCGAAATAGGAATTTCCTTAAGTTAATATTGTGGGTTGGGACTTGTTTTTGTGTTATCGAAGTCCGAACGGAATTCCAAGACCGGGAATAGTTCCGTTATGTCATTTATGACTTGCCTGCAAAATTTGGTGTCATTCCGAGTGATATAGGTCTGTTCGACGCATTGTTAGCGAATTCTAGAACTTTAAGTTCAAGGTTTGATTCAATTTGGTTTTGGGGTCGAATTCTTAGTTTCGTTGTTGTTTTTCACGTTTCAAAAATTCGAGCGAGTCCGTATCATGAATACGGACTTACCAGTGCCATTGGACGGGGTCCCGAGGGGCTCGAGTGAGTTTCAGACCCCTCGGAGCTAATTTCAAAAAACCAGAAATTCTAGGTCTGGTTTCCTTCTCTGAGATCGCGGATGGGTTACTGCGTTCGCAAAGAAGGAACTCGGCAAGGGTGGTGAATACCCTGTGGGTTCGCACAAAGGGCACCGCGATCGCGATGGGTTAGGCTCCTTACCCAGTGTGATCGCACACCCCACCCGCGTTCAGACAGAGCCCGGCCTTGTGCCAGCCCAACTACTCTTAACCATTTGCGTTCGCAGGGCTCTCTCTGCGTTCGCGTAGAAGGCCCATTGGGACCTGGTCACTTCAAACTCTGCGATCGCACTGCCCAGGCTGCGATCGCATAGAGGAGACCACTGGGCAGTGTGTTTTTATAGCGAGATTTAATTCATTTCCCTCATCTTCGTCTTCTTCCTTGGGACGATTTTGAGCATTCAAGAAGGGCAAACGACCTAGTTATTGAAGATAAGTCAATTCTACCCTAATATTAGTTTCATGCATGGATTACAAGCTAAATTAACTACCTAATTAGTGAAAAATTAAGGATTTGGGGTAGTAACGTAGGGCTGTTGAAAATGTAGAAAATTACCCGTCAATTAGCTATGAAATCAAGTAAAAATCATGTATTAATGATCCTTAGGCTATGGGTGAGTGTTTCCTTCGAGAATTTTTGGAATCCGAGCATGCGTGCCCGGGGTTGGATTTTAGGATTTCTTCAAGAATGATGAATTTGGCTAAGTAGTAGAAGAATTTCATGCTTTGCGTATAAATTGATATGTTTGTATAACATTTGGCTAGTTTCGAGTCTGTGGGTGTCGAGTTTGGAGTTTTGGGCGCGTTCTTGACCCGTAAAGTAGGTTCGACACGAGGTGAGTCTCCTTTCTAATCTTGTAAGAGGGAACTGCCCCCTAGGTGCTTTAAATGACTATGTGCTAATGTTTGTGGGGGCTACGTATGCGCAAAGTGATGAGAGTCCGTACGTAGCGACTATTATTGTAATGTTCGGGTAGTTAGGCCTACACCATGCCTTATGTTTTTACTTGAAATGAACTACATGCTTAGTCAATTAATGCTACGTGCAGCTTGTTTCCCTGAAATCATGGAATTTAAGTAATTTTAAGTAATTGTTCACGAAAAGTAATTTATAAAGAATAATTGTATGGATTGTGTGTGCATGTGACCGCTTCGCTATTTACATTCCGCGAGCGGAATGTTATTTCCCCCACTCTCATGGGAGCGGGCCGTACGCCACGGCGAGATTGAAAGATATATATTATGGTTCGGGCCGTTCGACCCTCGGCAGTCCACAAATATGATCATTATGATGGCTCAGGCCGATTGTCCTTTTCCTGTATCCGCATGTTAAATTGTTAATGATTCCTTTTTATGGATTTTGAGTGGTCAGATATATTAATAAAGGAAAAAAAGAATAATGAAGTAGAAATTATACATTTACTTCCAGTATTCATTTGAATTATTGTCATTTTTAATGTTTACTGCATTTATCATCCTTGTATGTCTATTACTGATATTATATCTTATTAATCATTCTGTTGGACCTTAGTGAGTGTCAAGTCGACCTCTCGTCACTACTTCTTCGAGGTTAGGCGGGATACTCACTGGGTACATATTTGTTTATGTACTCATGCTACGCTTCTGTACTTAATTGTACAGGTTCTGAGGCTGGTACATCTGGTTATCAGACCGGAGCTCGATTCTGATCGTTGTTGGACCTGACTTCACGGTGAACTGCTTCTCCTGACGATCCTCGACAGTACCATGGAGTTTTATTTTTCTTATTTCCCGTCTATTTCTTTCAGACAGCGGGACTGTATATTATATCTTTTGTATATTCTGTTAGTATGCCCGTGGGACTTGTGACATTAGTTCCTGGCACACACGCAGTGGTTATTTTGGGTTGCGGGTCTGTATGTATATATATTGGCTCACTCCTCTTTACGACTGCTTTTGGTTAAAAATGACTTACTATCTTTTTCAATTAATGTTTTGAACTTTAAAACTTGGCACGTGTTGAGATGTTTACTCAAATATGGGAAAAATTCTTAGTAATCTGAGTGTGGGCTTGCCTAACCCCGGTGTTGGGCACCATCACGACCTGAGTTAGTATTTTGGTTCGTGACACGCTCGAGGTCTCGAATCACATCAAACCATGACGAAACTACGAATCGTACCATGAATCGAGCTTATGAACTTTCAATCTTCCCACTTTTAAAACTCGGAATGACGCCAAATTTTGCAGACAAGTCCCAAATGAGATCACAGAGCTTTTCCAACTCTCGGAATCTCATTCTGACCCCGATATCACAACAGTCAACTGTAGGTCAAACTTTTCCATTTTCCAAACTTCACATTTCCCAACTTTCTGCCGAATTGCCTCAAATTACTCGACGGGCCTCTAAATCCAAATCCGGACGCACGCCTAAGTCCAAAATCACCATACAGACTTGTTAACATTATACTAATATTATTCCGGAGTCGTTTACACCAAGAAAGTCAAGTTTCGATAAAATTTCACCGCTTAAGATTCCAAAACTAAAATCCTTCTTCCAGTTCGACTCCGAATCATCCGGTAACTGAATCCAACCATGCACGCAGGTCGCTATACACAATGTGAAGCAGTTCAAGACCTTATGCCACCGAACGAAGCTTAAATTCTCAAAACGATTGACTGGGTCGTTACAAAATGATATTTCCACTAATTAGTTTAAACTACCCTCATTGTAGTTTAATTTGTTTTACTTATGTTAGTGGAGTAAATGAATTCTTTAACAATATGTATGAGCCCCTTGGAAGTCAAGTCGTTTCTCACATATATTTAAAGGTAGGTACTCTTACTAATAGCTCTATGTCAAATGGTCCTTTGGTAGTCAGGTCGATCCTATTGGCATAGTTGAGTTCAACCATAATGATAGCAAAATTTCACGACCCAAAATCCACCTAGTCGTGATGTCACCTAACCCAACCCATTAGGTAAGACAATTAACAACTATCTAATTTAATGAGGTTTATTAAGAAAAGAAATGATAATACACCGCTTATATACAAACAATTTCTCAAGGACTGTTAGTACAAATATGAGCTTCTAAGATTAGAATTTACAAAGCTGATATGAAATAAATATATCATTTGTTCGAAATGTACATAAACATATATTTATAAATCTAAGTCTACCATGAACAAGAGGCAGCTACAACCGGAGTGCAGAAACATCTTGAAATCCAGCTCTTGTCGATCACAACAATATCAACATCCAACATCTGCACTCAAGGTGCAGAAGTTTAGTAGGAGTACAACTGATCCCATGTACTTAATAAGTAACAAACCTAACCTTAGGTTGAAAGTAGTGACGAGCTGGGACATGGGTCAGACTCCAACTCCAATAACCAACAACAATTCATAACAATATAGTAAAGATGGTGCATGCAATAACTCAATAAATAAATGCCCAGCTTGTGAAAATTCTTGAAAATAAATCTTTCTTTTCAAGTATACAGTAAAACTCAAATCTTTTGCCGAAATTACCAAAATATGAGTAGGTTTTTAAATCTGTGATTTTTCCCAAAAACTTTTTAACAATACTTAGATATTTCATTTTTTAGATAGCATGAGGAAAGTACACCTCTATGCCTACATGTCACTATGCAGGTGAAATCATAAATAACGCAATGTGGTACAACATGAGAAAATATGCATTTCTATGCATGTATGTCAAGTGTACATGTCAAATTCAATGTATCTCATAGATGAACTCATGTACTCACACTCTCAGAGTCCTCAATCTTACTGTCTCACACTTTCCACTAATTATTCTCAATCACTCAGTACTGTATATGGCCAATCCAGCCTAGGGAAGATCCATCCCAAGTATATATAGGCTCTGTCAGTCTGTCACTCAATACTGTATAAGGCTAATCCAGCCCGGGGAATATTCATCCCGAAATAAAATGCTTCGGGCAAGATCCATGACCAGGGAAGATCCATCCCTCAATATAAATCAATTGTGTTCACTGGGTGTGTGTACAGACTCCGCAGGGGCTCCTTCAGCCCAAGCTCCACAATAAACCATATCTAGGCATAAATAAATAACATGCTACGGTGTGCAGCCCGACCTCATAATATCACTCACAATCAGGCCCTCGGCCTCACTCAGTCATTAATCTTTCCAGTCTCTCGGGCTCATAATGCCATGAAACTATCCCAAAAATAATGATACAATTTGTCAATAAATAACAATAAAAACTGAGATATGATATGAAATGAATGAACATGACTGAGTATGAAATCACAATTTAAACAAATAATTCAACAGCAATATGACCTCAGTAGGTCCCCACAGAATAAACATGTAGCCTAGACATGGTCTGTAACATGGATCACAACTCAATAGCTCTAGTACGTAGAGATTTCATGGGTACACACAAGATCAGGTAATTACACAGTACCACATAAATAACTGAGTTACAATTCATACGGTGCACTCCCACACGCCCGTAACCTAGCATGTGCGTCCCCTCAGCTGCAAACACATAACACGTAGTTTGAGGGTTAATACCCTCAAAACCAAGTTTAGAAGTGTTACTTACTTCTAACAAGTCAAATCCAATACCGAGCAAGCCAAACGATGCTCCACAATGCCATCCCGTGCGAACCGACCTCTGAACGGCTCGAAACTAGGAAAAAGCAACTCAAATACATCAAATAAAGCATAAGGAAATAATTCCAAATGATAAAGGTCGAATCTTTAATCAAAAGCCCAAAATTGACCCGAAAGACCAATTCGGGCCCGCGCTTCGGAACCCGATGAAACTCACAAAATCTGACAACCCATTCAATTACAAGTCCAACCATACTAGTTTCCCTCAAATCGACGTTCAAAACTCAAAATTTGCTTTATGATGTTTTAGACAAATGTCCCCTATTTTCTCTTTAAAACTCATAATCCAATTACCAAAAATGAAGATAAATCTCGAAATATAATAAAAAACCGAGTGTAGAACACTTAACCCAATCCTTGTGATGAAATTTGCCTCCAAAATTGCCTCAATCCGAGTCCCACATCTCAAAATATGAACAAAACTACTAAACCCTCGATTTAAAGGCTTGTGCCTAGCCATTTTTGCTATTTTACGGACACATGAGCCACTTCTGCGACACGAGCTCCGCTTCTGCGGACTCTACTAGCCAGCTGACTCCTCGCACATGCGGATCTCCATCCGCTTCTGTGCAACCGCAGGTGCAAATCCAAACACACTTCTGCGCTCAATCTCGCTTCTGCGTCTAAGACCATCTCTTCTGTGGGGCTGCAGATGCGCCCTAATTTTTTCTTCTGCGATCTACTCCTGCCAAGCCTGCTTTCACTTCTGCGACCAACTATCCGCATCCGCGGACTCACATTTATGCACATTCTTCTGCAGATGTGGAAGCACCAGAACCAGCATACCTACAGTAATGCAACATGAAACAAAAATGATCCAAACCTCGTCCGAAACTCACCCAGGCCACCCCGGACCTTGTCCGAATATCCCAACAAGTCCTATAACATAACGCGGACCTATACAAGGCCTCCAATAATACATAAAAACATCAAAATGACGAATCGTCCCTCCAGTCAAACTTAATGAACTCTAGAACTTTCAACTTCCAGAACATGCGCCGGAACATATCAAATCAACTCGGAATGAACTCAAATTTTGCACACAAGTCCCAAATAACATAATGAAGCTATTCCAATTCTCGGAACCACAATCCAAATCCAATATCCAAAAAGTCAACTCCCGAGAAACTTATGAACTTTGCAAACCTTCAAATTTCTAATTTTCGCCAATTAGTGCCGAATCCTTCTAGAAATATCCAAATGCAAATCCGGGCATACACCCAAGTCCAAAATCACCATCCATACCCAACAGAACCATCAAAACTCCATTTTGGTGTCAAATTCACAAAAGTCAAACTTGGTCAACTCTTCTAACTTAAACCTTCCATGATGAAATTCGTTCTTCCAAATCGACTCCGAACAACCTTAAAACCAATACCGATGAGTCACACAAGTCATAATGCATCATACGGAGATACTCATTCCCTCAAACTACCAAGCAAAGTGCAAATGATCGAAACGACCGGTCGGGTCGTTACATCCCCCCCCCCCCACTTAAACATACTTTTGTCCTCGAACGTGCCAAGAGTTGTTCCAAAGCCATCAAATCTCCGAGTAACCTATCCATGCAAATACACGGATGTGATCCCACATTACCCTAATCCATCTAAGCTTGACAACATAACTGTCATTACCCGAACATGGGGGGCGAGACCGGGTCCCGGTGCCTCACCTATCCTTGCGTACCAACTTGCGACTAAGGAACTCTGAACATATAATATAGTAATTTGATCATGGCAACATTGCAAGATAATTTGCAAAGAAAAAATATAAAATTAAACGGAAGCTAACACTGACTAAACATCAATATAAACTGGGCCGACAAGGCCGTCTTAACTACTATAGTTGACAAACCAAAAAAATACACATACACGGCCTACAAGCCCAATATACTGCACTAACTAAAAAGGATATGTCTACAAGCCTCCACTGATAGATGTAATGTAATCGGAACAGGGCCCCGACCTACCCATAACCTATATACATATATACACAAGATGTACACAAAACTCTAGACCCGGCAACTCTGAAGGACGTGGAGCTTACAGATAAAGCTGAACTCGGGCAACACCTATTGATGGGGTCTACCCGTCTGTCTGTCTGAACCTGCACGCATTAAATGCAACGTCCCTAGAAAAAGGTACGTCAATACGAAATAATGTACCAAGTATGCAAGGCAATAAAATAACTGAAATCTAAAACTAAATTGATAATATAATAGCTGAAAGTGTCTGGGAGTCAAATATAATCTAGAGATATACTTTCCTGCTGATACTGACTCAACTCTCTCAATATAGTAAATAAAATAGATATCCGACCCTATAAGGCTCGGAACGTGTAACCGCTCTACCATAGTAGGCTCACTCATAGGCGCTTGGCTATACTATGCTCTGTATCTCGGCCATGCTGGGCTCGCTCATAGGCGCTCGGCCATAGTAGGATCGGTATATAAATTGCCATCTGATTAGAGGTTGCCCAATAGGGGCTTGCCCACTGATTATAGCTCGGTGGTGGGCAAAATACTGTAATACTGTATATCTATAGATCCTTCGCTCTCTTGATTGGATCAAGACAATACTTAATTCAATATGAAGTCTGAATAAGGGAAAATACTGTAACTTATGAGACTAGGATAATTTATATAAATTCGGGAGTATGAACTTCTCTTTATGCCTCGTTATCAAACACATATAGTTACGAGATCATGCCAAAATGAAGGAAGGGCGTAACCTTAACATACCTGAGGAGATTCTCTTGACAATCCCTCTAACTCATGTCAATCGTGAAAATCACATAACGGCGGATCGAAGTAGGGAAAAATCAATATGATGTTCTTGAGAAAGATTATATCGGGCCCCCTTAGAATTGCAAATCCCGTTGCTATTACATGGTATAATTTCGTATGAATTTCTTTACTGGAGATCCATCACTTTGTAGATTAGATTAAGCACCTCTCTTTTGTGAAGTAACTCATGTTACCGACATTTTTGTTCTGCTGAAGCAATGTACTGTCACGACCCCAAAACCTAAACCGACGGTGGTGGAACCTATCGTGGAACTAGGCTAACCAATAACCACATGTTTACAATTTTTTTCAAAATCCCAATCCAATTTCAAGCATTTCATAAAATATATAGAGTTTACTAAATACATTAGGCCAATAATCAGTGCCACCAACCCCAAAATCCGGAGCCAACATGTCATGACCAGCTAGCTACAACATAATACAAAACCTCCAAATGAATAGCTAGCTACAACAAGAAGGGAAAACAGAGATGCTGCGGACGCTGAATAGCTACCTCTATATCCCGCACTCTGGCTCCGCACAAAAAAGATAGCAAATGCTATGTATCTGCACCTGAATCTGCACACAGGGGTGCAGGGAGTAATGTGAGTACACCAACTCAGTAGTAATGAAAATAAATCAAGCCTAAGCGGCAAGGAAACACATAAAAATCAATGTAATCAATTCACAATATGCACAGCCTTACTTTGCAACAGTATAAACATAGATATATGAAATCGTCATGCCTTAAAACCAATCTCAGGAAAGTCCTTTGAAAAATGTTTATTTTCAACAGCTCCAAACTAAAAGATTTAGTATGAAAATGAAATGAATCACATAAAGGCCCCTTGGGCAAAACACATTTCATAAGTTTAGAGTGAAAGTAGTAAAAATCATAAGTAGCTCCTCGGGAAAAAACATGTATCATAATCAGCCGCTCGGGCATGCCTCACAGTCACTCATAATCAGTCGCTCAACACCTCACAGTCACTCATAATCAGCCACTCGGGCATACCTCACCATCACTCGTAATTAGTCACTCAGCACCTCATAGTCACTCATGCCTCCCAATCACTCGGCACTCGGCATTCGGTGCGCTCACTGGGGGTGTGTGTAGACTCCGGAGGGGCTCCTTGAGACCAAGCACTAATGTAATGACACCTTGTGGCGTATCATATCCTCACAATCAAGCCCTCGGCCTCACTCATCACAACCTCTCAAAAGCCCCTCGAGCGAATCAGTAAAAATAGGGTACTCGACCCAAAGCATCATTTTTAAATCTCAAAGTAGTGTAAATCAGGCCGAGTTTCAAAAACAATAAGCACAATGTGGCTGAGTGAAACCATCAATAAATACTGGGCAAAACAGCAGTAAAAAGCCCCCAAGGGGTCTAAACAGATCGGCACGAGGCCCCAAACACGGCTTATAGCCCAAATATTTCAACAATCTTTAGAACATAATTTAACATAAGGTTTTGAGTAAAATATGTAACTCATTAGTTACCGCGGAGTGGACCTAGTCCAATCCATAAAAATCAGTGCACGCCACATACTCGTCACCCGACATGTGCGCCATTCTAAAATCAGTGAGAAATATGCAGTCGGGGGTTTCATACCCTCAGGACAAGATTTATAACCATTACTTACCTCTACCGGGCCACAACACTAGGACGCTATGCTATTGCCCCTCAAATTGGCTGCCGATTACTCCAAATACAACTAAAACCAGTTTAACATCATCAGTATATACTAAAGGAACACAACCCAATCAAAAACTATCAAATTATATAAGAATATCGAAATTTGGCCAAACCCGAGCCCCGGTCCCACGTCTCAGAATTTGATAAAATTTACATCACTAGAATCCTCGTCTTCCCACGATTCTATACATACCAAGAACACTAAAATTGGACCACAATTGCCCATTCAAATCCCCAAAAGAACATTCCATTCCATGCACCTTTCTTCCCCAAATTTGGGTTTAATTGCAACAATTTTTACGGTTAATTACTTAGAAAATGACATATAAACGAGTTATGAAGTTTAAAACCTTACCTGCAAGTGATTCCCTTCAATTTCCTCTTCAAACCCTCTCAAAAGAGCTCCAACTCGTTCAATAATGGAGGAAAATAAACTATTTTCGCACAAATGGCCTTTAATACATTCTGCCCAGCCCTTTAATTTCCTAAGTGCGATCGCGACATTAGACACGCGATCACGATTCAAAAACCACCCAATTAAATGCGATTGAAAACTAATACACGCGATCGCACAGAAGAACTTTCCACCCCACTCACATGCCTCAGAATCCTCTACGCGATCGCACCAACACCCACGCGATCGCACTGCCTTACCTGACCAACCTACGCGATCGCAATCCTAACCACGCGATCGCATAGAAAAAATGCCTGACCCACTCTTTTACTCTACACGATCGCGGGCGAGTCCACACAATCGCATTGAAGGATTGACTGCTGCTAAAACACCAGAAAACAACAGTCTTCTTAAGGCCAAAAAGTGCCTGTTTGAGCATCCGAAATATACCTGAGGCCCCCGGGACCTCAACCAATCCTACCAACACACCCCATAACATCATTCAAACTTAGTCGAGCCTTCGAAGCACAAAAACCAAGATGAAAACACCAAAATTACATCAAATTGAAGCCTATAAAATTTGAAACTTCTAAATTTTGCCAACTACGCCGAAACCAACCAAAACACCTCCGATTGACCTGAAATTTTGGACACATACCCAAAATGTCATTACAGACCTACTCCAATTTTCGGAATCCCATTCCGACCCTGATAGCCTATTTTCCACTGCCGACCAGAAATCGCCAAAAACTAACTTTCGCCAATTCAAGCCTAATTCTACATCGGACATCAAAACTTCATTCCGAACATACTCATAATTCCCAAATAACCTAACAAAGCTATACGAGCCATAAAATCGACATTCCGAGGTCGTTCACCAATAAGTCAACTCTTAGTTAACTTTCTCAACTATTAGGCTACTTTGAGAGACTAAATGCCTCAATTCTCACAATGACCACTCCAAACCCAAACCAACTGATCCAATACACCAAAAGAAACAGGCTAGAAATGTATGACAAATGCAAAAATGGGGGAAACGGGGTAAATCTCAAGGAACGACCGGCCGGGTCGTTATATCTTCCCCCTCTTAGACAAACGTTCGTCCTCGAACGGGTATAGAAACATACTTGGAGTCTCGAATAAGTGAGGATATCTGTCCCGCATCTCTCGCTCGGTCTCCCCAGTGGCATCCTCCACCGGCTGCCCTCTCCACTAAATGTTCACTGAAATTATATCCTTAGACCTCAGCTTCCTGACCTGTTGACCTAAAATAGCCACTGGCTCTACCTCATATGACATATCACCCTCGAGCTGAACAATGCTGAAGTCCAAAACATGAGATGGGTCACCAACATACTTCCGGAGCATCGAAACATGGAACACCGGATGAATACCCAATAAATTAGGAGGCATAGCAAGCCTATAAGCCACCTCCCAAACCCTCTGTAGCACCTCAAATGGAACAATGAACGTGGGACTCAGCTTCCCCCTCTTCCCGAATGTCATAACACCCTTCATGGGCGACACCTTCAGCAACACCTTATCCCCAACCATGAAAGATACATCTCGGACCTTCCGGTCCGCATAACTCTTCTGCCTAGACTGCATCGTGCGAAGCCGCTCCTGAATCAACTTCGCCTTGCCCAACGAATCTTGAACCAAGTATGTGCTCAATAGCCTAGCCTCGCCCGGCTCAAACCAACCAGCCCGATGTCTGCACCTCCTACCATATAAAGCCTCATACAGAGCCATCTGGATACTCGACTGATAGCTGTTATTATATGCAAACTCCGCTAGTGGCAGAAACTGGTCCCATGAACCACCAAAGTCAATCACACAAGCACACAACATATCCTCCAAAATCTGAATGGTACTCCCCGACTACCTGTCAGTCTGAGGATGAAATGCTGTGCTCAACTCAACTTGAGTACCCAACTCTCTCTGTACGGCTCTCCAAAACTAAGATGTGAACTGAGTGCCTCTGTCGGAAATGATAGAAACTGGAACCCCTTGCAATCGGACAATCTCCCTGATATAAATCTCAGCTAACCTCTCCGAAGAATAAGTGGTACCAACAGGAATGAAGTGCACAGACTTGGTCAGCCGATCCACAATAACCCATATAGCATCAAACCTCCTCGAAGTCCATGGGAGTCCAACTACGAAGTCCATGGTGATCCGCTCCCACTTCCACTTCCACTCCGGAATATCAAATCTATGAAGCAATCCACCTGGTCTCTGGTGCTCATACTTGACCTGCTGGCAGTTGAGACACCGCGCCACAAACTCCACAATATCTTTCTTCATCCTCCTCCACCAATAATGCTGTCTCAAATCCTGATACATCTTTGCGGCACCCGGATAGATGGAATACCGTGAACTATGAGGCTCTGCTAGAATCAAACCTCAAAGCCCATATACATTTGGCACGCAAATCCGGCCCTACATCCTCATAACCCCATCATCACCAATAACCACATCCCTGGCATCACCGTGATGGACCCTATCCTGAAGAACAAGAAAATGTGGATCATATCACTAGTGTGCTCTAATCTGATCGTACGGAGAAGACCTGGAGGCTACAAAAGCCAATACCTGCGGGGGCTCTGATAGATCCAATCTCACCAACCGAACCGCTAAGGCCTGAACATCAAGGGCTAATGCCCGCTCTGCTACTGGAAGGTAGGCTAGATCCCCAAACTCTCTGCTCTGCGACTCAGGGCGTCAGCCACTACATTGGCCTTCCCTAGATGATATAAGATAGTCAGGTCATAATCCTTGAGAAGCTCTAACCATCTCCTCTGACACAAATTCAAGTCCTTCTGCCTCAGCAGATATTGCAAACTACGATGGTCAGTAAAAATCTCACACTGCACTCCATACAAATAATGCCGCCAAATCTTCAAGGCATGAACAATGGCAGCTAACTCAAGATCGTGCACTAGATAATTCTTCTCATGCACCTTCAACTGTCTAGACGCGTAGGCAATCACCCTACCATCCTGCATCAAAACCGTTCCCAAACCAACTCTAGAAGCATCACAATAGACTGTATAAGAACCCGAACCAGTAGGCAAAACTAGTACCGGAGTTGTGGTCAATGCTGACTTGAGCTTCTAAAAGCTCTCCTCACACTCATCAGCCCATCTGAATGGAGCACCCTTCTGGGTCAATCTGGTCAAAGGCGAAGCAATAAAAGAGAATCCCTCCACAAAGCGACGATAATATCCCGCCAAACCAAGGAAACTCCTAATCTCTGTAGTTGAGAACGGTCTAGGCCAACTCTGCTCCGCCTCTATCTTCTTCGGATCAACTTGAATACCTTCACTAGACATCACGTGCCCCAAGAAAGCTACTGAACCAAGAAAAAACTCACACTTGGAGAATTTCGCATAAAGCTTCTCTTCCCTCAACCTCTGTAACACAACTCTCAAATGCTGAGCATGCTCTTCCTGGCTACGAGAATAAACCAGGATGTCATCAATGAACACAATGATAAAAGAATCAACGTAAGACTGAAACACGCTGTTCATCAATTGCATGAACGCAACTGGGGCATTGGTCAGCCCAAATGACATAGCCAAGAACTCATAATGACCATATCTGGTCCTGAAAGCAGTCTTCAGAATGTCAGAATCCTGAATCATCAACTTATGATACCCAGATCTGAAGTCAATCTTGGAAAATATTCTAGCTCCCTGAAGCTGGTCAAACAAATCATCAATGCGGGGAAAGGGGTACCGATTCTTCACTGTAACTCTTTTCAACTGCTGATAATCAATACACATATGCATGGACCCATCCTTCTTCTTCACGAATAACACCGGTCCACCCCAAGGTGACACACTAGGCTGAATGAACCCCTTATCCAGGAGTTCCTGAAGCTGCTCCTTCAATTCCTTTAGCTCTGTTGGTTCCATACAATAAGGTGGGATAGAAATAGGCTGGGTGCCTGACACCAAGTCGATACCAAAATCAATATCCCTATCAGGTGGCATGCCTGGCAGGTCTTCAGGAAACACATCCAGAAAGTCACGGACCACAGGAACTGAATCAATAGCGGGAGTCTCACCACCGACATCCCTCACAAAGGCAAAATAAGATAAACACCCTTTCTCAACTATGCGCTGAGCCTTTAGGTAGGAAATCACCCTGCTAGGCATATACTCGAAAAAACCTCTCCACTCAACCCTCGGACACCCTGGCATAGCTAAGGTCACGGTCTTATCATGAAAATCAAGAATCGCATGGAACGGAGATAACCAATCCATGCCCAATATCACATCAAAATCGACCATTCTGAGTAACAGTAGGTCTACTCGGGTCTCTAGACCCCCAATAGATATCATACACGACCAATACACACGGTCCACAACAACAGTATCGCCCACTGGAGTCGACACATGAATAAAGGTGATTAGAGACTCACGGGGCATATCCAGAAAATGGGCGAAACATGAAGAAACATAGGAATATGTAGAACCAGGGTCAAATAAAGCCAAGGCATCTCGACAATAGATTGAGACGATACCTGCGATCACGGCATATGAGGACATAGCATCTAGCATGGCTGGAAATGCATACATGTGAGCCTGACCTCCCCTTGCTCGACCTCCCCTTCTAGGGCGGCCTCTGGCTGACTGACTACCACCCCCGACTGTCTGGGCGGGTGGTGAAGTAACTGGAGCTGAAGTCGAGGGATGGCCTCTCTACTGAGAAGATCCACTGGAACGGAGGGGACACTGCCTCCACACGTGCCCGAACTCTCCAGACTCAAAACAACTCCCTGGAGGTGGAGGCGGGGACTGATAGAAAGCCCTAGCACCCGAATGACCACTGGAAGACTCATGCATAGAAGAACTCTGGACTGGGGGTGCTTGAGCTGCACTGTGAGCGGGGAGGGCACGAAATGAAGTACGGCCTGACTGAGAACCACGGGGACCATGCCCCGAAGATACACCATTATACGCTAGGCAGCCTGACTGAGGAGGCCTAAATAAACGACCTCTACCGTGCTGAAACTGCCCCCTGAAGGGAGCACCACTAGAACTGCCCGAACCACGAGGCCTCTTGTCCTCCCTTTCCTCCCGATCCTGGTGGCGAACGGACTCAATATCTCGAGCTATGTCAACAACCTGCTCGAATGAAGCACCCGATACTCTCTCCCGAGTCATAAATAGTCGGAGCTGATAAGAAAGACCATCTACAAACCTCCTCACCCTCTCCCTATCAGTAGGGAAAATCTCAGAAGCATGCCTATCCAACTCGTAAAACCTCATCTCGTACTGAGTAACTGATAACTCTCCTTGGCGCAGCTAGTCAAACTGCCTGCACTGCTCCTCTCTGTGGGACTGAGGAACATACTTCTCCAAAAATATTGTGGAGAACTGCTGCCAGGTGAGAGGTGCTGAAACAATTGGCCTACGCCTCTTGAATGACTCCCACCAAGTAAAGGCAGCACCCACAAACTGAAATGTAACAAATGAGACCCCACTGGTCTCCAAAATACCGGTAGTATGTAGCATCCTCTGGCACTTATCTAGAAACCCCTGGGCATCCTTGACATCTGTACCGCTGAAAGTCAGAGGCTGAAGTCTGTTGAACCTCTCCAACCTGCGTTGCTCGTCCTCAGGTATAGTAGGGACCACATATTCCTGTACCGGAGCAACTGGTTGAGCTGGGGCTGCTCCCGGTGCCTGAATACCCCGTGCAGCCTGCTCAGGTGCCCGAGTAGCTGGAGTCTGATTGCCTCCCCCAGCCTGAGCTGTGGTGGCAATAGAAGACATGGAGACTGCTTGAGCCAAACTGGTTCACACTTTCAATATCTGAGACAGGGTCTCCTAAAGACCTGGAATAACCATAGGCACTGCCGGTACCTGAGCCTGTCCCGCTGGAACACCATCGGCGGGAACCTGATCCTGATCGATAGGGGGATCCTGTGGTACTGTCCCGGCTGCTGCGCGGGCTGGCCCCCTACCTCTACCATGACCGCGACATTCACTGGTCTAGCCGGTGACTGGTCACTCTGATCGGTATGGTGTGTCCTCACCATCTGTGAGAGAATGAAACAATGTAAGTTCAGATTTTAAGAATCAACAGATTAGCACGAAAGAGTTCAAGAAGGATAGAAATGTTTCCTAAGAGTTCGGCAGCCTCTCGAAGATAAGTACAGACGTCTCTTTACCGATCCGCAAGACTCTACTAAACCTGCTCCTGATCGTTGAGTCCTATGTAACCTAGGCTCTGATACCAAATTGTCACGACCCCAAAACCTAAACCGGCCGTGATGGAGCCTATAGTGGAACTAAGCTAGCCAATAACAACATGTTTACAATTTCTTTCAAGATCCCAATCCAATTTCAAGCATTTCATAAAATATACAGAGTTTACTAAATACATTAGGCCAATGAACAGTGCCACCAACCCCAAAACTCGGAGCCAACATGTCATGACCATCTAAAAAAAATAAGCCAAAGGTATACTATTATGATACAAAACCTCCGAATGAATAGCTACCTTTAACAAGAAGGGAAAAAAGAGATGATGCGTACGCTGAACAGATACCTCTATATCCCGCACTCTGGCTCCGCACGAAAAAGATAGCTAATGCTTGGTATCTAGACCTGAATCTGCACACAGAGGTGCAGGGAGTAATGTGAGTACGCCAACTCAGTAGTAATGAAAATAAATCAAGCCTAAGCAGCAAGGAAACACATAAAAATCAATGTCATCATTTCACAATATGCACAACCTTACTTTGCAACAGTATAAACATAGATATATGAAATCGTCATGCTTTAAAACCAACCTCAGGGAAGTCCTTTGAAAAATGTTTATTTTCAACAGCTCCAAACCAAAAGATTCAGTATGAAAATAAAATGAATCACATCGAGTCCCCTTGGGCAAAACACATTTCATAAGTTCAGAGTTAAAGTAGTAAAAATCATAAGTTGCCCCTCGGGCAAAAACATGTATCATAATCAACCCCTCGGGCATGCCTCACAGTCACTCATAATCAGTCGCTCAGCACCTCACAGTCACTCATAATAAGTCCCTCAGGAATACCTCACCATCACTCATAATCAATCACTCAACACCTTACAGTCACTCTTGCCTCCCAATCACTTGTCACTCGACACTCGGCACTTGGTGCGCTCACTAGGGGGTGTGTGCAGACTCCGAAGGGGCTCCTTCAGCCCAAGCGCTCAAGCCACCTCGTGGCGTATCATATCCTCACAATCAGGCCCTCGGCCTCACTTAGCAAAACCTCTCAAAAGCCCCTCGGGGAATCATTAAAAATAGGGTACTCGACCCAAAGCATCATTTTTAAATCTCAAAGTAGTGTAAATCAGGCTTAGTTTCGAAAACAATAAGCACAATGTGGCTGAGTGAAATTGTCAATAAATAGTGGGGAAAACAGCAGTAAAAAGCCCCTAAGGGGTCTAAACAGATCGGCACGAGGCCCCAAACACGGCTTATAGCCCAAATATTTCAACAATCTTTAGAACATAATTTAACATAAGGTTTTGAGTAAAATATGCAACTCACTAGTTGCCGCGGAGTGGACCTAGTCCAATCCAAAAAATTCAGTGCGCGCCAGATACTCGTCATCTGACATGTGCGTCATTCTAAAATATGTGAGAAATATGCAGTCCGGTGTTTCATACCCTCAAGACAAGATTTATAACCATTACTTACCTCTATCGGGCCACAACACTAGTCCGCTATGCTCTTGCC
Organism: Nicotiana paniculata; assembly: GCA_005239505.1. NCBI lineage: Eukaryota > Viridiplantae > Streptophyta > Magnoliopsida > Solanales > Solanaceae > Nicotiana > Nicotiana paniculata. The sequence continues at coordinate 51,469 of ML314732.1, read as the reverse complement.
CCTCAAATTGGCTCCCGATTGCTCCGAATCTAGCCAAAACCAGTTTAACATCATCAATATATACTAAAGGAACAGAACCCAATCGAAAACTATCAAATTATACAAGAATATCAAAATTTGGCCAAACTCGAGCCCCAGGCCCACATCTCGAAATTTGATAAAATATACATCACTAGAATCCTCGTCTTCCCACGATTCCGTACATACCAAGAACACTAAAATCAGACCACAATTGCCCACTCAAATCCTCAAAAGAAAATTCCAATTTCCATGCACCCTTCTTCCCCAAATTTTGTCTTAATTCCAACAATATTTACGGTTAATTACTTAGAAAACGACATATAAACGAGTTATGAAGTTTAAAACCTTACCTCCAAGTGATTCCCTTCTATTTTCTCTTCAAACCCTCTCAAAAGAGCTCCCAACTCGTTCAATAATAGAGGAAAATGAACTATTCTCGCACAAATGGCCTTTAAAACATTCTGCCCAGCCATTTAATTTCCTCAGTGCGATCGCGACATTAGACACGCGATCGTGATGTACAGACCAGTCAACTAAATATGATCGCAAACTAATACACGCGATTGCACAGAAGAACTTTCCACCCTACTCACGCGCCTCAGATTCGTCTATACGATCGCACCAACACCCACGCGATCGCACTGCCTTAACTGACCAACCTACGGGATCACAATCCTAACCACGCGATCGCGTAGAAAAAAATGCCTTCCCCACTCTTTTACTATGAGCGATCGCGGAGGAGTCCACGCGATCGCATTGAAGGATTCACTGCTGCTAAAACACCAGAAAACATAAGTCTTTTTAAGGCCAAAAAGTGCCCGTTTGAGCATCCGAAATACATACGAGGCCCCCGGGATCTCAACCAATCCTACCAACACACCCCATAACATCATTCAAACTTATTCGAGCCTTCGAAACACCAAAAACAACATGAAAACACCAAAATTACATCAAATTAAAGCCTATGAACTTTGAAACTTCCAAATTTCTCCAACTATGCCGAAACCAACCAAAACACCTCCGATTGACCTGAAAGTTTGAACACATACCCAAAATGACATTACGGACCTTCTCCAACTTCCGGAATCCCATTCCGACCCCGATAGCCTATTTTTCATTGCCGACCGGAAATCGCCAAAAATTAACTTTCGCCAATTCAAGCCTAATTCTACACCGAACATCAAAACATCATTCCGAACACACTCCTAAGTCCCAAATCACCTAAAGAAGATATCCGAGCCATAAAATCTGCTTTCCAAGGTCGTTCACCAATAAGTCAACTCTCATTTGACTTTCTCAACTATTAGGCTACTTTGAGAGACTAAATGCCTCAATTCTCACCATAACCACTCCAGACCTAAACCATTTGATCCAACACAATAATAAAAATAGGCTAGCAATATATGACAAATGCAGAAATGGGAAAAACGGGGTAAATCTCCTAGAACGAACGGCTGGGTCGTTACATGTACATTGCTAAGGCGATCATTACTTTGAGATGGGAGGAGGTGAGCAGCTCTATTTTTTGAATTTTTTATCATAATCTTACATGTCTTTTTGTTGGATTTAAGAATCCTTTTATGGATTAGCCAAGAAGCCCTCTAAAGGTGCCACCTAGTAATTCAATTCAAGAGTCACTAATTTAAATAGTGGGCATCCATGTTGGGTCTTTTAGGCCTTATCCCGTAATCATAATTATTCATTGATCTTCTTGATTATTTTGTTATTCTCCACTAACCGATAATTACCCATATATCCACATAATTAAGAATTATCTCAAATTACTTAAAATGCTACTCACTTTTAACACACTTTATACACCTTGTTATCATGGTCATGTAGTACCTTGTATAACACTAATCCATAAATAATTATAGCTTGGACCGTATTTTATCTCGTAATGTCAAACTTCGACGAAGTTTAACATACGAAAATGTAAGATGTAACATCTCATTTTCGAGCTTCCATCAATTTATTTATGACATACTTTGACGTATGAAAACATGGGGTAGATTATATACTTTCATGATACTATACTTCCATGATTGTATTTCATTGCATCCCAATGTGATACTATACTTCCATGATCGAATAGTTACTCAATCGAAGGCCCAAACATTATCCTTTATCTATCACAATTAACCCTTATTCTATTACCGGAGCATCATTACATATCTTCTAAATACTATTAGTCTTAGAATCTTTTGAGTTCACTCAGGCTATACTGAGGTTTCTATAACTTAGAGAAACCATTAGCTCTTTTTTTTCATGGGCTTAATCCCGAGGACTTATCCATTTCTCGTCACCTTCACTCGCCCTTTCTTGTCCTTGCTCCTGTCTTCCTAAAAATCCTGTCGCTTGACCATACTTTAGCTTGCGACCTATACATGTCTATTTATACTACACATAACCTTCCTTCAACTTTCTTGCACCATATATTTCCTTGTGTTATTTTGGAACATCAAGCGAGACATTGCATCGTCTCTAGATCTTCTTTTACTCACTTAACTAGACCTTTCGATACTAAGAAATCATATGTTAGGAGGTATTCTACCAATGGCACCGCTATCATTCCTGGATACTGAATCCCAAAGCTTCTAGTCCTCCTTCTGATGTATGGATTATTCGCAACCTTCTGCATTTGAGTATGTGTACGTTGTTCACCTTTACCTTACTTACCTTAAAATATTGCATCACATCTTCTATATATTTCGAGACCTCTCTTTCACACATGTATAATTCACATTCAAAACTTGAAGCTCTATTATAATACTTGCACCTCTGGTGCATACACAATTCGGTGGGAGCTTCATACTAACTTTTTATGAGGCTGTGACTCTTCTAACTGGATTTATCGTAGAGCCGTTGTAGAATATAGTTGTTGTACTATCTCTCTTGTACATTTGATATTAAGAGTGATTCTGCAATGTACTCAATCACGATTTCTATAATTTCCTGGGTCCAATAATCAGACTCCTTATTTACTTAGTTGATGTGACTCTTTAGTTTTCTCTTCCCTCTGGTCAACCTTTATGTAGACTTAAGCCATCTTTCGATCAGCGGCTCATGGTATTAGTTATTACTTTAGCCTTTCATGGGCGCTATGGAATATCCATGATACAATCTCCTAACAATTCAATCCTTTGTCTATGAGCTGGAATCAATTCTTTCTTTTAACTTATACCGGAGTCTTCTTCGACTGTATGATTGTAAACATATATCCTGCATGGATAATACTCCAAAATCTTAAATGCGTTCATAACATAAATCACTCTGGATCATCGATCGAATAATTCCTTTCATTCCTTCTCAACTTTCTTTAAACGTAAGCAATTACCTTTCCTGGTCTTTCTGTTCCTTGTTGCATGCATACTTGGCTTATCTTGGTGCTCACTAATACTAGAATCCCATGTATTGGTGCTCACTAATACTAGAATCCCATGTAACCCATATGATCTCGAATATCACTTACTTCATGTTCATTAGTCACGATAGGTACCACTTTCATATGGAGTGCATGCAATGTTGTAGTGAGACTGCTATTACGAGACCATTTCTGCTTCAAGTTACTATGCTTAGTTAAAGTCTTCTTCCTTATTTCCTAAGCTAGTCTTTCATTGTATTGCTTAGGGAGGACTCTCTAACTCTTGTAAATCTGCGAGCTTATCACATCGAATACTCGACAAAATGTTTTTTGATATCCTTTCTCGCCTATAATTATCCGTAGTCATTTACCTCTACGTCGTTGTGGTTGCTTCTGAAATGATGTTTTTGCAGTCTTCCTAGTGGCACTCTCTTTTATTTTCGTAACCCTCATACGGTACCTTTAACTACCCCAAATCCTATCTGAATATTTCTCAAGGATTACAATATCATAATTGCGAGACTGAATTATTATGTTGGGGTTCACTATGTTTATCTCGCACAATCTGCTAATTTGTTTGTATCCTCTTGTCTAGTCATAACTAGGCTCTTCCTGAATCAATTACTAACTACTCGTTGGCCCATTCTTATATCAATATTCCGCGTAATATTTCTTGGGTTATTTCCTTTGTCTTAACTTACGTCTCGCACTGGCTCCTTATCTATCAATAACTTCTCGGGCAGGAACCTATACTTCCTATCCTTGATGCCGTGCTTGCATAATTTTATGGAATCGTAGCATATCTATAGGATTTGGATAAGTGCAATCTCATTCCTTTATCATTTTTATCTCATTATTCCTTTACTATTCCATAATTACTAAAACCACTTAATTTTGTCTTAATGCCACATGTAACGACCCGACCGGTAGTTTTGAGCTCTAGGGCATCGTTCAGCGATTTGAAGTCATGAGCAACTCCATTTCAGGTATTATGACCCGTGGGCATGGTCAGAGTTGAGTTTCGGGATGTTCGGAGTCAAATTGGAAAGAAAATTCTCATCTTAGAAGCCTTAAGTTGGAGAAATTGACTAAGATTGGAAATTTGAGTAAACGACCTCCGAATCGGGATTTGAAGGTTCCTGAAGGTTTGTATGATGATTTCAGACTTGTGCGTATGTCCGGATCGGGCTTTGGATAACCCGGGAGAGTTTCGGCGTATATTGTGGAACTCAGCATTTTGAAGAAATTTCCTAAGTTTGGCTTGAAGCGCATTTCAGTGTTATTGATGTCCATTTAGGATTTCGAGCCCGGGAATAGTTTCGTGGTGATTCTGGAGTTGGGAGCACGATCGGAAGTGAATTCGGATGTCTGTAGGTTATTTTGAAATCATCTGGTTAAAGATAGAAATTTGAAGGTTTTTGAGAAATCTGACCGGAAGTGGAAATTTGAAATTTCTAAGTTCATATAGATTGAATTGAGTTGCGATCCATTGTTTCGATGTTATTTGATGTGATTTGAGGCCTCGAGCAGGACCACATTATGTTTTGGAATAGGTTGGTGTGATTGGACGGGGTCCCCGGGGCCTCGGGTGGATTCCGGGTGGTTAACGGATCAAATTTGAAGTTAGAAGAGGAGCTGGAGTTGCTGGTGTCTGGTGCGACCGCACCTGCGAGGCTTTGGTCGCAAGTGCGGAGCCGCAGGTGCGATATTTCGCTGGCTTGACTAGGAGCGCAGTGCGACGAAATTTCCGCACCTGCGAAGGCGTAGATGCAGACAATGGGGTGCAGGTGCGGATCCGGGCTGGAGCTGAGGAAGCTGCAGGTGGGGGAGTTTGGGCGCACCTGCAGGAGCGCATGTGCAAAGGTTGGATCGCAGGTACAAAAATGAGGCCTGGGCAGAATGTTTTTAAACGAGAATTTTTCCATTTCTCCTCCTTTTTTTATTTGGCATGGGCGATTGTGGGGAGCTTCATGGAGGGATTTTCGTCAAGGATCACAAGGTAAGTTATTCCAACTCATTTTAAGTTAAATGCATGGTCTAGGTACGAATTTGAGTATGGGAATTGTAAGAATTATGGAATTTTATCGAAAAACCTAGAATTTGGTATTTTTGAATATTGACCACGAAATTAAGCATGAAATTTGAGTAAATTTATATTTGAGCTAGTAAATCTACGGGTAGAGTTTATCTTCGAGAAATTTCGGAATCCGGGCACGTGGGCCCGAAGGAATTCTGGTCAATTCCTTGAGCGGAGTTGGGATGTTATATAATTTTAATTGTTGCAAATATTAGAGTATATTTTCATTTATTTGTTGTTATTTGGATAGCTTTGGGGCGTTGTGCATCCATTGGAGTCGTCGAAAGGGTTTGGAAGCCGGTTATGGAATTTCGGAGCGAGGTAAGTCTCCTTTCTAACCTTGTGAGGGGGAATTATCCCTATAGGTGAACTAATTAAATATGTGCTACTATTTGTGGGGGCTACTTAGGCACGAAGTGACGAGGGTCCATGCGTAGCTACTATCATGTTTATGCCTGGGTAGTCTAGGACCCAAAAGCATGTTTTAATTGTCGTAATTGTAATCTTATTAATGAAAATAAAGTGTTTAAACCTTACTGAACTTGGTAAAAATGGATTTCGGGAAAATATTTAAATACTATTTTTGTGACCTTTGAAAGAGAAATTTGTCATTTACTTGAGTATTTGCTTTCTCGATGTAGTCGGGGTGGACTGTTTGATTGTGCATGACTGTGTGTGACCGCTTCACAATTTACATTCCGCGGGCGGAGTGTTATTTCCCCTTCTCTCATGGGAGCAGGCCGTACGCCACAGCGAGATTGAAAGATGTAATTATGGTTCGGGTCGCTCGACCCTCAACAGTGCACAAATATAATTAATATGATGGCTCAGGCCGGTTGTCCTTATTCCGTATGTGCATGTTAAATTGTTAATGTTTTTTTGGATTTTTAAGTGACAAGATATTTGGGGAAAAATGAAGTAGTAATTGTTTATTTACTTCCAGTATTTATTATTGTAATTATATTTAATGTTTACTATTTTTATCATCCTCGTATGCCTATTACTGATATCATATCTTGTTAAATTATTTTGTTGGACCTTAGTGATTGTCAAGTCGACATCTCGTCACTACCTCTTTGAGGTTAGGCGGGATACTTACTGAGTACACGTTGTTTTCGTACTCATGCTACACTTACTGTGCATTTTGTTGCACATGTACCTTCATAGCAATATGGATGACTTGGAGACTTAGACGAGTTGCATCACTCGGAGACGACCCGCAGTCGGCAAAGTCTTCCTCTATGTATTGTATTTTAATTTTTATTCCTTGTCATATTTGTATTTCGGACAAGGTTTGTAGAATTTGTTAAATTCTTAGAAAATGCTCATGTACTCGTGTCACCGGGTTCTGGGATGTGTTTGGGATTTAATTTAATAAATTGAATGGTTTACCTGTCGTAATTATTTGATAAATTTTTATTCGCTCATTGGGTTGTAAGTTAAAGGTACAGATTTCGTAAATGTTAAAACAAGAATTTATTTCAGTTATTAAATGATTGTCTTTCCTGACAGTGGTGTCCGGCGCCATCACGACCTTATGCATTTTGGGTGGTGACAATGTGGTATCATAGCTCTAGGTTCCCGTAGGTCTCACAAGTCATGAGCAAGTCTAGTAGAGTCTTGTGGATCGGTACAAAGACGTATGTACTTATCTTCGAGAGGATACAAGGCTGTTAGGAGTACTTCCCTTCTTGATTCCTCATCGTGCGATTCGATTCCTTTGAGGCTTATGCCTATGTTTCTTACTACCCAATCTTATACATCGCGAAGTGCTTGCTATGAATCGGGAATTTGAGGAATTGAAATGGTGCTACGGATATGGTGCGAGATGTTTTCCATGTGTAATGGGTCGGGGATGTTGTTGTTTCCCTGCAGAAGAATATTATGTTGTTTCATCCAGTAGCTGTGATTATGAGAACTTTGAGGTTATGATCAGGTTGTGATGATGTTTACGATTTGTTATCGCGCGATGTCAATATGATGATAGAATTCTTGCCCATATGTTGGGGGTGATAAATGGCTTGAATGGAGGATTCCTCAGAGGGTGATTTCGAGATTTCAGTATTTTAGTTCCGGCGGAGGGAAGACATTTTGATTATAAATGGTCAGGTTTTGGATTAATAAAGTAGTAAGACTTGGTGTTTTCAAGTAAGGTGGGATATTCACCTGTGATGTGATATCGTCGTCATTGATGGAATGGAATGTGTTAAGTCTGTCGGTGCTATGGTTTCTTCAGTTTCATTGGGTCAGAGTGTCGTGATGTAGTATTGAAGAAGCGATTGTCAGAGATCGTGGTGCATGGTGGTTCATGACTGAATAATTATTTCTAATGAAGGCATCTCGAGAAAGATGATCCTCAAAGAGTTTGAAGTTGTGGTGATCTACTGGTGTAAGAGCTGCAGAGAATGGTATTGAATTGGACAGCATACGACGAAGGAAGACATGTGAGAAGTGTCAGGCGGTGGCTAAATTTTTAAAAGGCCAGGCGTAAGGAAAGGAGGTCTAACCAAAGTGGGAGAGCGGCAACATAGTAGTGAATTAGAGGATATTGTAGCGCATTTAGTAGATGTCCATGAGGAGTGGAAGGACTGGTAAAGTTGGTCAATGAGAACAGGCTTAGGATGGGATATTGATGTTGTAGAGGGTGTGCAGTACGGCGTCGTTGGCAGGTGTCAGTTGGTGATTTACACAGGTGGGTTATCTCCTGTGAGTAGGTTAGAGGTTGTGTGGTTGGCAAGTTTCTGTGAGGGATTCTAGTAGCTATTCGTTAGGAGGCAGAATGTGTGAATGATGCTAGAGAATTTGAGTATTTAGGGAGTGCTAACAAGAGAATTTGGAAGAATTGGACGGATTGGTTGAGCAAGATCATGTTAACAAAGGGGAAAGGATCTCATCAGGGTCTAGAGTGGCGCAAGGAGTAGCTTCGGGCTAAGTGGGGAGTCCCACCACCTGTAGTTGGGTTGTAGGATTGTGTTCTCATGGGGGTTGCGGATTATGGGCGTGTTGGCAAGTTATTACAGCTAAGGGAAAGGAGTAAAATGGTGATTGTGCGTGGGATTTGATGACTGTGTGCAAAAGTTTGCCCTGTTGGACTAGGGTTAGGCTTTGAAAAATTAAGAATTAATTCTTAAGGCATAGGCGAGTTGTAAGGGTAGTGACTCTGTCACGTACTTCATTGAGAGGATGTTTATGTGCTAGAAGATCCTTGAAGTTCATTTTGTTCGGGTCCAGTTAGAGTGGGTGACTCTCAGCAGCGGTCCTAGTAAATTCGAAGGTTAAGAACGCAGTGTTTAAGGGTTAAAGGCAGCACTATGATTAAGAATTAAGCTTTTGCAGCGTAATTTCAGAGAAAGGGAAAATGGTTGGAGTACTCTATGTTATTTTCGGCGTGCAGGATAGTATTAGAGGATTGAGAGAGATAAAGTCCGGGTTGTAGAAAGATTATCAGGAGGGTATGAGACGGGTTACAGGATTTAGGCAGAATGGTCTCGTGAATCAAGGTCACTCGGGATGAGTAGGGTTGCGTTTGATATGTGTTGAAGGAAGTTACTATTATTCTTGAGGCAATTGAAGATGATTGAAAGGATATAGAGTGGTTAGCCATGGTTGAAATGGCGCACTTACATGTAGTCACCTGATTGGTTGAATATTTAGACCAAGTATAAGGAAGTGAAATATTGCTTATTTGAGGATTTATGCCAAGAAGGCGTTCGGTTCAGTTAGTTGCGGATTGTGGGGTGTTTGTCCCGGCTATGGTGGTTGTTCTTGTGTATTATGAGAGGAAGTGGGTTATTATGGACCCGGGTCAAGCTATAAGCCTAGTTCAGTGCAAGCAAAATCGACTTGAAGTGTGTGAATGGATTAAAACAAGATTATGGGCTTCATGTGAGTTAGATGTGTTCATTTAAGTATAGCTCCTCAAAGAAGGGTGTTGGAATATCAGATGTTGTTCCGTCTTCGTCCAATTCATGTAATATTGTGATTGTGTCATGTGAGTTGTGAAACGGCTTCATAGATCCCTATGTGTTGAGTCTCAGTGTAGTGATGATGTTATGTGAGCAGGAGAGCTCTTGAGATTCAGAGTATATATATTGCACCTCAATTGTGCTTAAGTTTTGTAGAATATGGATTTATCAGTCTCCCCAGGATGGTATTGTGCACTTAGCGTGCTTGTGACCGATGTTGGATATTTGTGGTAGTGAGCAATTTAGCTCGGGGTGTGACTTCTTACGTGAATTTTATGTTATTTGGATCGGTTGGCACGCCGCCACAGACATGTTATTTGGATCGGGTGGCACACCTCCACGGGCATGTTATTTGGATCGGGTAGCGCACCGCAACAGTGTGATTTTGAGTACGGTCCCCAATATCTATTTTTTGTGTTTTACTTTCTATTTTCTGAGAAGAGTTCATAATAAGTTGCGTGAGTTGAGTAGTCTTTTCCTGAGTCATTTCTTTATGTATCGTGTTCGAGTTATGGCCTATTGGCGCATTGTGGTGTCATGTGAGACTGTTGGTCATGTTTGGGGTGATTTGTTGTCTAAGCAGTTCATACTGGGTGGGACGAGATTTTGGATCAGGGATCTAGTGCGATAATATTATGTGAAATACATTAAAGGACAGTTACCCTTATTGGTTTGTAATGAGATGGTGGTCTTAGTCAAGAGGAAGGATTCAATGTTTGGTTAACTCTGCAATTGGTTAGAAATTTCTACACATCTCCTCTGTTGTGGTGGTATCGCCAGCATTATAGCTGGATGTATGTATATATCATAAGTGCATTTCGAGCATCAGAATCGTGAAATTTTGGCTATTGAGGTTCAGGGAGTGTCATTGAGGTCAGATGATGAGTTATGCGGTCCATGGTGCTGATTTAGCAAAGGTATGCAATCCTGTTCTAGTATATCATGTGGTAGTTGATACGGTGTTTATAACTAAGCTTGGCAGAGAATTTCAGGTATTGGAATTGGGCTCTAAGCTGATTGTATTGATAAATGAGGATGTCTTCAGGTACGATCAGGCCTATGTGCTCCATTGGGTTGTGGTAGCATGGGAAGATGCTCGAGGTCTTAAGTAGTGATTTTAGATAACTCCAAAGCAGTTCCTAGCACGTTCGAGGACGAACGTCTCTTTATGTGAGGGAGAATGTAACGACCCGACCGGTCATTTTGAGCTCTAGCGCGCCGTTCAGCGGTTTGAAGTCATGAGCAGCTCCATTTCAGGTATTATGAATCATGGGCATGGTCGGAGTTGAATTTCGGGAAGTTCGAAGTCAAATTGGAATGAAAATTCTCATTTCAGAAGCCGTAAGTTGGAGAAATTGACTAAGATTGGAATTTTGAGTAACGACCTCCGAATCGGGATTTGAAGGTTCCTGCAGGTTCGTATAATGATTTCGGACTTGGGCGTATGTCCGGATCGGGATTTGGATAACCCGGGAGCATTTCGGCGTATATTGTGGAAGTCAGCATTTTGAAGAAATTTCCTAAGTTTGGCTTGAAGCGCATTTCAGTGTTATTGATGTCTGTTTTGGATTTCCGAGCCTGGGAATAGCTCTGTATGGTGATTCAGGAGTTGGGAGCGCGATCGAAAGTGAATTCCGATGTCCGTAGGTTATTTTGAAATCATTTGGCTAAAGATAGAAATTTGAAGGTTTTTCAGCAATCCGACCGGAAGTGGAAATTTTTATATCAAGGTCGAAAGGCGATTTCGGAAGTTGGAGCAGGTCCGTAATGTCGAATGTGACTTGTGTGAAAACATTTGGGGTCAATTTGACGTGATTTGATAGGTTTCGGCATTAGATGTGGAAGTTTGATATTTCTAAGTTCATAATGATTTAGTTGAGTTGCGATCCATTTTTTCGATGTTATTTGATGTGATTTAAGGCCTCGAGCAGGTCCACATTATGTTTTGGAATAGGTTGGTGTGATTGGACAGGGACCCGGGGGCCTCGGGTTTATTCCGGGTGGTTAACAGATCAAATTTGAAGTTAAAAGAGGAGCTGGGGCTGCTGGTGTCTGGTGTGACCGCACCTGCGAGGCTTTGGTCGCAGGTGTGGAGCCGCGGGTGCGAGATTTTGCAGGCTTGGCTGGGAGCGTAGGTGCGATGAAATTTCCGCACCCGCTACGACGTAGATGCGGACAATGGGGCACAGGTGCGGATCCGGGCTGGAGCTGAGGAAGCCGCAGGTGCGAGAGTTTGGGCGCACCAGAGGGAGCACAGGTGCAAAGGCTGGATCGCAGGTAGGGAAATGAGGCCTGGGAAAAATGTTTTAAAACGAGAATTTTGCCATTTCTCCTCCTAGTTTCATTTGGCATGGGCGATTCTGGGGAGCTTCAATGAGGGATTTTTTTCAAGGATCACAAGGTAAGTTATTCCAACTCATTTTAAGTTAAATGCATTGTCTAGGTACGGATTTGAGTATGGGAATTGTGAGAATTATGGAATTTTGAAGAAAAACCTAGAATTTGGTATTTTTGAATATTGACCACGAAATTGAGCATGAAATTTGAGTAAATTGTATATTTGAGCTAGTAAAGCTACGGGTAGAGTTTATCTTCGAGAAATTTCGGAATTCGGGCACGTGGGCCCGAGGGAATTCTGGTCAATTTCTTGAGCGGAGTCGGAAATTTATATAATTTGAATTGTTGCAAATATTAGAGTATATTTTCATTGGTTTGTCCTATTTGGATAGTTTTGGGGCGTTGTGCGTCCATTGGAGTCGTCGGAAGGGTTTGGAAGCCCATTATGGAATTTCAGAGCGAGGCAAGTCTCATTTCTAACCTTGTGAGGAGGAATTGTCCCCATAGGTGAACTAATTAAATATGTTCTACTATTTGTAGGTGCTACGTACGCACGAAGTGACGAGGGTCTGTGGGTAGCTACTATCATGTTTATGTCCGGGTAGTCTAGGACTCAAAAGCATGTTTTAATTGCCGTATTTGTAATCTTATTGATGAAAATAAAGTGTTTAAACCTTACCGAACTTGGTAAAAATGGATTTAAATACTAGTTTTGTGACCTTTAAAAGAGAAATTTGTTATTTACTTTAGTATTTGCTTTCCCGATGTAATCGTGGTGGACTGTTTGATTGTGCATGACTGTGTGTGACCGCTTCGCAATTTACATTCCGTGGGCGGAATGTTATTTCCCCCACTCTCATGGGAGCAGGCCGTACACCACGGCGAGATTGAAAGATGTAATTATGGTTCGGGCCGTTCGACCCTCGACAATACACATATATGATTATTATGATGGCTCAGGCCGGTTGTCCTTATTCCGTATGCACGTTTAAACTGTTAATGTTTTCATTGATTTTGAAGTGACAAGATATTTGGGAAAAAATGAAGTAGCAATTGTTTATTTACTTCCAGTATTTATTTGAATTACAATTATCTTTAATTTTTACTGTTTTTATCATCCTCGTATTCCTATTACTGATATCATATCTTGTTATATTATTTTGTTGGACCTTAGTGAGTGTCAAGTCGACCTCTCGTCACTAACTCTTCGAGGTTAGGCAGGATACTTACTGAATACACAATTGTTTTGTACTCATGCAACACTTGCTGTGCATTTTGTTGCACAGGTACCTTCATAGCAATATGGCTGACTTGGAGACTTAGACGAGCTGCATCGCTCGGAGACAACCCGCAGTCAGCAGAGTCTTCCCCCATGTATTGTATTTTCATTTTTATTCCTTGTCCAATTTGTATTTCGGACAAGCTTTGTAGAATTTGTAAAATTCTTAGAAAACGCTCATGTACTAGTGTCACCGGGTTCTGGGATGTGTTTGGGATTTAATTTAATAAATTGAATGGTTTACCTGTCGTAATTATTTAATAAATTTTTTTTCGCTCATTGGGTTTTAAGTGAAAGGTAACGATTTCGAAAATGTTAAAACATGAATTTATTTCAGTTATTAAATGATTGGCTTGCCTGATAGTGGTGTTCGGCGCCATAACAACCTTGTGGATTTTGGGTCGTTACACCACATCACTCCATATTCCCCCCTTTAGGGGAATACTAACATTTAGAGCTACGACGATCTACCTATAGATATCTTCCCTCTTTATCTTTGTCATTTTTTCACATCATTGATGATCCTTACTCGCCTCACGGTAATCCTTATGCACCAAGGACAACGAAATTCCTTACTCACGAGGGGTTACACTTAGCGTAACTGGCACACATAGTCCCTCAAGCTTAACTTTGCTCACATTGCTTGTTTTAGGGAAGCTTCTTCCTAAATGACCATTCTATAAATTTCTCATGAATCCTCTTCTGTCGCCCATTCTATTATCGCCAGAACGCGATCTAAAATACTCATGATACCGACCATTATCAAATCACTCAAATCCTAATTCATGTTTAGTTTATCTTGTTCACCAATGCATACTGATTTCTATTATTCTAGGGTCTAACTTTTCCTTCTAGTAGTCGCGTTGGAGTCACGAACTTATTTCTCGAAATGAGGATAGGATTGAATGGACTATACTCTTTTGTTGTCTTAAGGCCTTCCACCTTTCGTCTCTTCCCTCACTTGGCTATAGACTCTGTAATACTGTCATCTTTTTGATCTACCGTTGCCATCCATGTATCATATCATACTCATAATGCTTCTTAGACTCTCTTCTTATTTTACGCTAACATTTATGTCTATCACTTTATTCTGAAAACTCGAACAAGACATTTTTTTACCTTTAGCTCCCCTTGCTCCATCTACTAGCTCTTCGGGTTGCCTATCATTATTTCTCTACTAGGGACGGAAGCCACACTAAGATAATATTAATCCCTTCCAGGCTTCCGATACACATCATTGTAGTACTCATATCTAGCTGACGCAAACAATCTATCCATCTGGGTGTCTCAAAATGAGATCTATTAGAAAATTTGCAATATCCTTCGGAAATGTCAACTAACTCAAATAATCCATTCACCATTTTGGGTTTCTCTAACCCTAGCCGGATCCTGATATACCGTCCTTCTCTTAAACCATATCTATTGGCTCCCATAGAGCATAACTGGGATGGGTGTGACTAATTGTACATACCTCTGTTACTGTTGAACTCTTCCTGAAGGGTAAACAATGATAATCTTCACTAGATGGCTACCTCGTACCCTCTTTCACATTGCTTCGTTTACTTCTTGAAACTTATATCTACCTCCTGAATCTCTCATTGCTTTTCACCATATAGGTAGATATTCTTACCTGAAGGCTCCTTATCAAGAAGCTTACACATATGTTCTGCTGAAAAATTTACATTTACTCATCATAAGCATGATGCAAAGTCGAGTTCCTCTGACTCAATTCTTCAACAACTATCTCTCTTACCAACCGTCTTTCTAACCGTCTTTCTGGATGTAGGCATCGTCGTACTATGAATAACATAGAGTTTAGGAAATTGAGTTCTTACAACTGATCTCTACCACACGATCTAGAGTAAGAAGAAAGAGTGACAATCCTAAATGCTCTGTAGCCTCCTGCTTATAAGTGTGGTGCACGACACACCCATAAACAAGACTCTACTAAACACGGCTTGTAGACTCCTCAGGACAGAACTGCTCTGATACCACATTTGTCACGACCCGAACCGAACCTAGGGGGCGAGACTGGCACTCGGTGCCTCACCTATCTTTGCGTACCAACTTGCAACTAAGGGACTCTGAACATATAATTTCATACTTGGTCATGGCCACGTTGCAAGAAAATTTGTGAAGAAAAAAAATATAAAATTGAACGGAAGATGACACTGACTAAATATCAATATAAACCTGCACCGACAAGGCCGTCATAACTACTATAATTGACAAACCAACAAAATACACATACAGGGCCTACAAGCCCAACATATTGCACTCACTGAGAAGGATATGTCTACAAACCTATACTGATGGATGTACTGTGATTGGAAAAGGGCCCCGACCTACCCATAACTTATATACATATACACAAGATGTACACAAAACTCTAGAACCGGCAATTCTGAAGGACATGGATCTTACTGATAAAGCTAAACTCGGGCAACACCTACTGATGAGGTCTATCCATCTGTCTGTCTGATCCTGCATGCATGAAATGCGGCGTCCCTAGAAAAAGGGACGTCAGTACGAAATAATGTACCGAGTATGCAAGGAAATAAAATAACTTAAAGGTGAAATTGAACTGATAATATAACAACTGAAAGTGATTGCAAGTCAAAGATGATCTGGAGATATACTTTCCTGCTGATACTGACTCAACTCTCTCAATATGGTAAATAAAATAGATGTCCGGCCATATAAGGCTCGGAACGTGTAACCACTCCATCACAGTAGGCTCGCTCATAGGCGCTCGGCTATACTAGGCTCTATATCTCAGCCATGCTGGGCTCGCTCATAGGCGCTCGGCCACAGTAGGATCGGTATATAACTTACCATCTGATTAGAGTCCCAATAGGGGCTTGCCCACTGATTATAGCTCGGTGATGGGGAAAATACTGTAATACTATATATATAGACTCTCCGCTCTCTTGACTGGATGAAGACAATACTCAATTGAATATGCAGTCCCGATAAGGGAAATACTGTAAGTTATGAGAATAGGATAATATATATAAATTCGGGAGTATGAACTTCTCTTTATGCCTCGTTATCAAACAAATGTAGTTACGAGATCATGCCAAAATGAAGGAAGGGAGTAACCTTAACATACCTAAGACGATTCTCTTGACAATCCCTCTAACTCGCGTCAATCATGACAAAACATGTAACGGCGGATCGAAGTAGGGAAAAAACAGTATGATGTTCTTGAGAAAGATTATATCGGGCTCCCTTAGAATTGAAAATCTCGTTGCTATTACATGGTATAACTTCGTATGAATTTCTTGGATGGAGATCTGTCACTTTGTAGATTAGATTAAACACCTCTCTTTTGTGAAGTAACTCACGTTACCAACATTTTTCTTTTGCTGAAGCAATGTACATTGCTATGGAGACCGTTACTTGGAGATGGGAGGAGGTGAGCATCTCTATTTTGTGAATTTTTTATCGTAATCTTACATGTCTTTTTTTTGGATTTAAGAAGCCTTTTATGGCTTAGCCAAGAAGCCTCTAAAGGTCCCTCCTAGTAATTTAATTCAAGAGTCACTAATTTGAATAGTGGGCTGCCACGTTGGGCCTTTTAGGTCTTATCCCATAATTGTAATTATTCATTAATCTTCTTGATTATCTTGTTAATCTCCCATTGACCGAAAATTACCCAATTATCTACATAATTAAGAATTATCTCAAATTACATAAAATGCTACTCACTTTTAACACACATTATACACCTTGCTATCATGGTCATGTTGTACCTTGTATGACACTAGTCCATAAATACGAGGTATTATTACTTGGACCATATTTTATCTCATAATGTCAAACTTCGACGAAATTCATTTTTTTCGATTTTCTTACCATCTCACGTTCACGAATTTACTCATCACTTGTTTGAAATAGCGTAATACTTATAATCCCAAAATAATCTCATTCTCGAACTTACGTCAATTAACTTACGACGAAACTTTAACGTACGAAAATGCGGGATGTAATATCTCATTGCTGAGCTTCCATCAATTTATTATGACGTACTTTCACGTACGAAAACATGGGGTGTAACAACAACATACGGAAGATCATTACTCCAACCTTAGACCGTAAACCTTAGAATCCAATTTCCATATCCATAATTCCTTACAATACCCCAATCTTGCACCTACACACTACATAAGTTTGAACAAGCTGTATCGAGACATAACCATAATCTAAGATGTAATAACATGATGTATCACATATCTCAGATGCTTACAACAATAACTTTTAACCACAACAGCTGCTCAAAACACACCCAATATCGGCAATGAACCTCATATCAAATAAAACCTCGTTCTAAAATTGTACACTGCCAATGATAAACACGCAGAAACTAATAACCACTCATCAGCCCAACAAGTAATGGAACTCTCCCTCCTTCGACATTAACTATAGCCAATTTCTAAGCCGACTTTTGATATTATCCTCCATACATGCTGTAATCAAATCTGATAGTATTTATTCTAGGTCCAATGAACTCATCTCATTAAACACAACCACTTTAGTGACATGCCACATCAATAAAATCTAAATCCACAACACGTGCAATCCATGCACCAATAAGAAGCAATCCAAATGTCCTGAATCATGGAAAGTGACTAAAACAAGAGAACCATCCCGCAAGTTCAACAAGTACCACCACAACCGAAATTCTACGGACTCATCATACCTAGTAGAACCAAGACACACAAATCTAACCCAAAGGATCATATCTTAACATAACCCCACTGCAATGCGTGACCCCATCCTAACACCGGTCCATATGAAATACCTCAGCCACCATGCACAAAATCAATAATCACGTGCAATTCGACATCAAATACCTGAGGTGCATAAAAATAATCACGGAGAGACAAATAATACAATACCACAATCTGGAAAGAACATAACCAATGCACAATCAATCATTCGACACCCTAATACCCATCTCGCTCAAACTTCGCCATAAGGCCCAAATATTACCGCACTATGTGTGCATATAACCAATGAATCATAGCTCGTCATGGCATTGAAAGGTAACTCATAGAACATATCAGAACACAAATAAGCTCAACTCTAACCGACTGACTCACCCCTAACCACTAACTATTTCGAGTCAACAAATCCGACCTGATGTAGGGTACACATCCTTATTAGGCCCACCAATGGGCCCCGAATATACTCTGGTCATCCACAAATAGATGAATAACCATCCAAAGTCCCCAATGATCTAAATATAACATATATCACCATCTAGCTAACTTTGGCCACATCTTCACAGTCCACAACCACGAAACAATCTGCTTCTGAGAACTCCTGGTCTCCAAATCCGTAGAACACACGAGTCACCATATCTGATCCCAACTCAACCGGCGAACGACTAACACATCTTTCATACATAATCATCCCACGAGGAATAATTCTATAATTCTTTCGTGCCACATAGCAAAATCTGAATATCAGCAGTCGATCAACTAGGTGAGTACCGCAATACCAATGAAGCATCCGTAAGTCTGAAAATAGTGCACCTTCTAAAATGCGCACCCTTCCCAGGAATTACCAAATATTTATAGCATTCATATAAACTTTGAAAGCCATCCAAGGTGTCTAAAAATTTATGACCTTCCCTTCGAAAGGAACCGTGACATTGCATATGCAAATCTACATCCCACCTAACACGCCACATCTATCATGTCATCATAGGAAAAAGTACGAGAATATCATAATCAACTCTGATCGCAAGAAAAATACATGCTCAATTTGGTCAGGAACCTTCCATATTATCTCATCCGGGAAAAAAATACAACACGCAACACGTTCCCCACGCCAACATGAAATATGGACCTCGATCCGTGGCACAAACCATCGAGAACACTTTGAAATCTACTTGTACATAACCCAGCTATCAGCACCGAATCCCTCTAACTCAACCAAGTCACGCAGGTCACCAAAACCCAAGAGCATTGCCACAAAACACTTGTAGAGAGTCACCATATCATAAGTACCCAAGGAACTGGTCATATTCATTACGGTGTTGATCCAACCTACTACTAAACTGTCCTATTTCTCTGAGTTCTTTCCGAATTGCCTTCATGTTTATACTACTCCTTGCCATAAACCATGACCCTCTACAAAAAAATCACCACACGAGACCCTAGCCTAAAACCACACCGTCCTAAGGGCCATAAGCCGATGTATTCCTTCTTAAGCACCCCAAAAGTACCACAATCGAGACACCTACTCTGAAAAGATCTTCAACGAATCTAAAGTCATTTTATTTACCTTCCTGATACTTAAATGTATACTCCATAATGATATAGAAATACTGCGAGTCTCGACACCACCTTATGTAAATCTCATACCCTAGCCATATATAAATTTAGAAATATTCTCAATTGATATATATAAATCTTGAACCCATAAGAACCTTCTTGAGAGTCCTCCACTCTTACACCCCGTACATTCGGACTAGGTGTGGATATGTTAAATGAGTACTAATGTGACCTTTTTACAAGTGCCATATTGGGATAAGTATGGGTTGAAACCATTGGTTTGGAATCAATACCTTATCAATTGGATATAATAATAAGTGTACGAGGCATATTATAAGCAATTTGGGGTCCAAGGAGAGACCTAAGTCTAAGTAAACTTTGAAAATTATATGATAGACTAAACTTCCAAATAAGCACGCACAAGAACAAATTTTTCACGAGCATATCTACATTTATTTAAGGTGTTGTATGATTCACAACCTATAAATGAAGTATCTTCGAGTCTAGTTTCTAACGCTTCAAACAGTTTGTCATTTGGACGTTCCTACAAGAGGTTATGATCAAATTACTAAAGACATACCACCCAGTTATTTTGACGGACAGTGAAGAGAGGCTCGCTTCGCCAGAGTAGACGCAGATTTTGTCTTCCCTTGCATGCAATGGACAACGCAGTGAGGGACACTTCACTATAGTAGATGCTCCAAAGTTCCAGCTCTTTTAAGCCAATTTCGGTGTTCATTTTTCCCCACTTCTTTTGGACGAATTTTAGGGTTTTCCTCCACTCTCTCAAGACCTCCAACCCCTCCCATATTCAAGGTAAGAAATCCCCATTATCTTGGTCTGAATTCCATCATTTATACACTAGTATTGATGAAATCTACACATAATATACTTAGATCTTTAAGAGATTTTTTCAAGAACTCAAAGGAGGGTTTTGCTAGATTTCTTCCATAAAGGTAATCCTACACCCTTAGACTTACATGTATGGATTTATGAAGGGAATATGAGTATGAATAAGTATTGGAACTCTTGGTATGGTGATTGGAAGCCATAAGTTCCCAATTTAATTACACAACTATTGTAGAGATTGAAAGATGATTATTTAATGGAACTTTGTTGGTTGGGTGTGGATGGATGGTCATATATGTGATGTTGGAAGTTATAAATTGGTTAATCATGATGATGGGATAATTTGTTGATTAATGGTAGTAGTTGGATGAGCTAATTATATGGTGATGAAATGTAGAGATTTATGCCTACAAGGTGTTTGATAATATGCCTAAACGGTTTATGTTATGGAATTTGTTACTAATATTAGTTCCATTGGATGTTGTTATTGTAGATTGAAGGTTCTTAGTATTGTGGATCATTGTAGTATCACTAAGGGGCAAAATTGAGGTATGTGAGAAATATATATTTGGCCCGAGGCTAGAGTTTATCAGATAAACAGGTTGTTCATCATTCATAAGAGGAAGTATTCATATCCTTACTTCCTTTGTTCAATTCAGTTATCAGTTATCAGTTATTATTTCAGTTATCATTTCAGTTTTCAGCTATCAGTTATCATTTAAGTTTCAATTTCAACAGTTATTATTTCAATTATCAATTATCGATTCTCAGTAATCAGCTCAGTATTGGTTTAAGAATTTATAGTTCTTTGTTTAAGTTGCTTTACATACCAGTGCAATTCAAATGTACTGACGTCCCTTTTTGCCCGGAGCCTAAATCTCACGATGTAGGTAATGATTTACATGTTGACGATTTAGAGTGCTAGGATTTTCGTACCAGCTATTTGGTGATCCCTAGTTCCTTCGGGGCATTATCATTACCTTACAGTATTCAGTATTTTCAGACAGTCAGTGTTTTCAGTACTTCAATAGAGACTTCATAGACTAGAGTAATAGTTAGACAGAGTCGCATGCTTTTCACATTAAGCTATGTTGGCTACAAATATGTTTCACATTTGTATTAGTATTTTTGAAATTTGATTTATATCATTTAGACTTTAAGTATATCAACATGTGTTAGTTTATCTTCCGCATTCAGTACGTTATAATATCACATGTTGATTCAGCCAGCCAGTTGGTTCGCTCGGTCACATGTAGTCAGGCACCAAGTCCCGTGTTATGTCCAGACCAAGGTTCAGGGCATGACATCCACTCTTATCAACTCTGAATTGCACCGCCCCAAATAGGCCGAACGGTATGTGCCCCATTAGCATGACAACACCTAAAGAAGTAATCCATACCTCTAAGAAACCGAGTGAATCCTACTCCACGTGCACTACATCCTTCACGAATAACAACTCAATCATTCAATGTTTCCCATATACCCATAAAGTGTAATACATCATGCATCCAGTAATTGCGTGCTTAAGTGATCCTCAAAACCAACATCTACAAGTCATATCTGATTCACAAGTATGCCTCAAACCGAAACCAGTATACCATATAACCACCCAATCAAATCGTCGATAGTAGACTCCCCCACTTGGCTCAAAGCCATAGAACAGAACACTCGATAACTCATAATACCCGTACTCTATTACTGCCATAATCCCGCACCGAAGTTCAACTAAATCCTTTATAAGATCATATAACACATACCATATAGTACCTCAAATCATCTACTAAGCTTGAAGACATCCATATGACGATCATGTCCACTTTCTCAACCAAATTCAAATTCAAATCTCAAAACATATACCCCACTGGTAGAGAAGAAACTCTCCACACAACTTTATAAGGATCACACCTCCGTAAATTACTCCGCGGGAGATAACCCATCTGCTTAGCCTCAAAATTATATCTCTCTATCCCTTTTCACAGCCACAGCTACTATGCAATCGCTAACTTTTCCTGAGTCTAAACGCTTCAAAAAGACATGAAAATCTACTTTATTCCTGAATTAAACAACCTGAAAAATCCTCCATCACACTCATAAATCGAGACTATACGTCATATCAAGATAGAAGTGAAGCATCCAATAGTTCTTTTCACATCCCAAGAAAACACCTCCCGTCACATTCAAACCATCAGAACACATCTCGCAGTCACATCAAACTCATCATATAGCCCTCCAATCGCTCATCGAGCCATAAATTACACTCATACAGACACTACCGAACATATAAGTTCAAAAGCACGTGCTCACACAATTGAAATCCCGTGCTTGAGCTACAATCAAAACCCGGCCTCAAGCCCTCTAGACTGGCCAATCATCAGTACATAGAAATCATATCTCGCACCCCATCCAAGGAATATCAAGTCGTCCATGCACAACTGATACGGAGCGCTCATGTGTGCATACAAATGCATAAAGAATTCAAAGAGTTACAATTCAAGCTGAATCAATACTGCACGATAAGGAATGAAAGATGGGAAGTTTATCCTAAATGCCTTGTAGCCTCTCGAAGATAGGTATGGATGTCATCATACCGATCCGCAGGACTCCGTTAGACACTTGCTCATGATTCGTAGAACCTATAAACCTAAAGCTCTAATACCACCTCTTCACTACCTAACATCCACCTAGTCATGATGGCACCTAACCCAACCCATCAGGTAAACCAATTAACAACTATCCAATTTAATGAGATCTATTAAGACAAGAAATGATAATACACTACTTATATACAAACAATTTTCCAAGGACCGTTAGTACAAATCATGGGCTTCTATGATTAGAATTTACAAAGCTGGTATGAAATAAATACATCATCTGTTACATAAATTTTTTTTTAGAAATCTATGGTTACCATGAACAAGAGGCATCTACAACCAGAGCGCAGGTATGTCTTCAAATCCATCTCCCGTCGATCATAGTAACATCTGCACGTAAGGTGCAGAAGTGTAGTATGAGTATAACCGTCCCCATGTACTCAACAAGTAACAAACCTAACCTTAGGTTGAAAGTAGTGATGAGCTGGGACAAGGTCAGAGGCCAACTCTAATAACCAACAACAGTTCATAACAACATAGTAAATATGGTGCAGGCAATAACTCAATAAATAAATGCTCAGCTTGTAAAAATTCTGGAAAATAATGCTTCCATTCAAGCATACAGTAAAACTCAAATTCCTTGCTGAAATAACCAAAATATGAGTAAGTTTGTAAGCCTGTGATATTTCCCAAAAACTTTTCAACAATACTTAAGATGTTCCATTTTTCAGATAGCATGAGGAAAGTACACCTCTATGCCTACATGTCACTATTCAGGTGAAATCATGAATGACGCAATGTCCTACAAGATAAGGAAAAATGCATCTCTATCAATGTATGTCAAGTGTGCATGTCAAATGCAATGTATATCATAGATGAACTCATGTAATCACACTCTCAGAGTACTCAATCTCATCGTCTCACACTTTCCACTCATCATGCTCAATCACTCAGTACTGTATATGGAAACTCCAGCCCAGGGAAGATCCTTCCCAAATATATATAGGCTCTTATAGTCAGTCGCTCAGTACTATATAAGGCCAATCCATCCCGGGGAAGATCTGTCCCAAAATATAAATGCTTCCGGCAAGATCTATGCCCAGGGAAGTTCCATCCCTCAATATAAATCAACGGCACTCACTGGGGTATGTACAGACTCCGGAAGGGATCCTTCAACCCAAACGCCATAATAAGACAGATCTAGGCATAAATCAATAACATGTTGCGGCGTGCAATCCGATCCCATAAAATCACTCACAACAGGCACTCGACCTCACTAAGTCATCAATCTCTCCATTCTCTTGGGCTCACAATGCCATGAAACTAGCCCAAAAATGAAGATATGATGTGTCAAGAAATAACAACAGATATTGCGATATGATATGAAATGAATGAACATGACTTAGTATGAAATCGCAGTTTAAACAAATAATTCAATAGAAATATGACCTCAGTGGGTCCCAATTGAACAAGCATGTTGCCTAGACGTGGTCTTTAACATGGACCACAGCTCAATAGCTCTAGTACGTTGAGATTTCATGGGTACATATAAGATCAGGTAACTACATAGTACCACATAAATAACAAAGTTACAATTCACAAGGTGCATGCCCACACGCTCGTAACCTAGCATGTGAGTCACCGCAACAACAAACACATAACATGAAATTTGGGTTTTCATACCCTCAACACCAAGTTTAGAAGTGTTACTTACCTCGAACAAGCCAAACGATGCCCCACAATGCCATCCCACGCGTACCGACCTCTGAACGACTCAAAACTATTCAAAAGCAACTCAAATACATCAAATAAAGCCCAAGGAAACAATTCCAAAGGATAAAGGTCGAATCTTTATCCCAAAGCCCAAAATTGACCCGAAAGTCCAGTTCGGGCCCGCACCTCGGAATACGATGAAACTCACAAAATCAGGCAACTCATTCAATTACGAGTCCTACCATACTAGTTTCACTCAAACCCGACTCCAAATTGTTGTTCGAAACTTAAAATTTGCTTTATGAAGTTTTAGACAAATATCCCCAATTTTCTCTTTAAAACTCATAATACAATTACCAAAAATGAAGATAAAATATCGAAATATAATCAAAACCCAGTGTAGAACACTTACTCCAATCCTTTTGATGAAATTTGCCTTCAAAATAGCCTCAATCCGAGTCCCACATCTCAAAATATGAACAAAATGACCAAACCCTCGATTTAAAGGCTTATGCCCAGCCATTTTCGCTTTTGCGGACACATGAGCCGCTTCTGCAGCATCGCTTCTGCGACACGAGCTCCGCTCTATCCACTTCTGTGCAACCGGAGGTGTGAAGCCAAACACGCTTCTGCGCTCAATCTCGCTTCTACGCCGAAGACCATCACTTATGTGGGGCCGCAAATGCCACTAATTTTTGCTTCTGCAATCTACTCCTTTCAAGCCTGCTTGCGCTTTTTCGACCAACTGTCCGCATCTGCAGACTCACATACTCCCATTCTTCCGTAGATGTGGAAGCACTAGAACCAGCATACCTATAGCAATGCAACATGAAACGATAATGATCTGAACCTTGTCTGAAACTCACCAGGGCCACTCCGGACCCCGTCCGAATATACCAACAATTCCTAAAACATAACATGCACCTACTCAAGGCCTCAAATCACACATAACAACATCAGAACGATGAATCGCATCTCCAATCGAACTTAATGAACTATAGAACTTTCAACTTCCAGAACTCGCGCCGGAACATATCAAATCAACTTAGAATGAACTCAAATTTTTCACACAAGTCCCAAATAACATAACAAATCCATTCCAATTCCCGGAACAACAATACGAATTCGATATCCAAAAATTCAACTCCCGAGCAAACTTATGAACTTTGCAAACCTTCAAATTTCCAATTTTTTCCAATTAGTGTCGAACCCTTCTAAAAATATCCAAATATAAATACGGGCATACGCCACAGTCCAAAATCACCATCCTTACCTAACAGAACCATCAAAACTCCGTTCTGGGGTAAAATTTAAAAAAGTCAAACTTGGTCAACTCTTCCAACTTAAAGCTTCAACGATGAAATTCGTTCTTCCAAATCGACTCCGAACAAGGTGAAAATCAAAACCGATGATTTACACAAGCTATAATACATCATACAGATCTACTCATGCCCTGAAACTACCGAGAAAAGTGCAAATGCTCGAAATGACCGATCGAGTCATTACACAAAGAAATTATTAAATTTTATATTTCTAGGGTAATCCAGGCGTCTAGTATAAAATTAAATAATTTTTTCGCTTCATGCATCTAATACAATAAGTAATTTTAATTATTCTCGTACTATAAGTCTCCTGGTTGTCAGGTCGCTCCTATAACGACCCGATCGGCCATTTTGAGCATTTGTACTTCTCTCGGTAGTTTACGGGCATGAGTAGCTCTGTATGATATATTATGATTTATGTGAATCATAGGTCTTGGTTTTCAGGTTATTCGGAATCGATTTGGAAGAATGAGTTTACTGTTGAAGCTTTAAGTTGAAAGAGTTGACCTACTTGACTTTTTGTGAATTTGAACCCGGAATAGAGTTTTGATGGTTCTGTTAGGTCCGGATGGTGATTTTGGAAATTTGATAGTTCCTTTAGGTCCGATACTTCGCTCGGTAGCTTCGGTACAAGTTGGCAAAAATTGGAAATTTGAAGGTTTTGAAAGTTCATAAGTTTTACCCGAAGTTGACTTTGAGGATATCAGATTTGGGTTGTGGTTCCGGGAATTGGAATAACTTCGTCATGTCATTCGAGACTTATGTTCAAAATTTGGGTTCATTCTGGGATGATTTGATATGTTTCGACAGCAGTTATGGAAATTGAAAGTTCGAGGTTCATTAGGCTCGATCTGAAGTGCGATTCATCGTCTCGGTATTATTATGTATCTTTTGAGGCCTCAAGTAGGTCTGTGTTGTGTTATGGGACTTGTCGGTATATTTGGACAGGGTCCCGAGTGTCTCGGAGGAGTTTCTAACGAGGTTCGGATCAATTTAGTTCATGTTGCATTGATGTAGGCTGCTGGTTCTGGTGTTTCCGCATCTGCGGAAGAAGGGACGTAGATGTTAGTCCACAGATGCAGAAATTTTGCCACAGATGCAAAAGAAGCCTTGGTTGTGGGATCACCACAGATGCGGAGGAGGATTCGCACTTGCGAGTGCGCAAAAGCAAAAATTGTTTCGTAGGTGTGAAGGCCCTGCCGGTTAGTTGTGGTCACAGGACCGAGACATTTACCACAGATGCGGTGGTCGTAGATGCCACTATTTATCCGCAAATATAGAAAGTGCTGGGCAGAGGATATAAAATCGAGGGTTTTGGTCTTTCTTCATATTTTTGAGATGTGGGACTCGGAATGAGGCGATTTTTGGAGAAAATTTCATCCCAAGGATTGGGGTAAGTGTTCTCTACTCGGCTTTGGTTATATTTCGCGAATCTATCTTCATTTTTGGCAATTGGTTGATGATTTTTAAAGAGAAATTGAGGGTTTTGTTGTAAAGTTTCCTAATATGCATTTTTGAGTTTTGAACATCGAATTGGAGTCAGAACTGAGTGAAACTAGTATGGTTGGACTCGTAATTGAATGGGTTGACAGATTTTGTGAGCTTTTCGGGTACCGAGGTGCGGTCCCATGTTGGGATTTCTGGCTGATTTCGGGCTTTGATTCGAGATTTTATCTTTTACTATCGGGATTGGTTCCTTCAGCATTATTTGATGTATTTGAATTGTTTTTGGTTAGTTTTGAGCCGTTCGAAGGTCGGAATGCGCGGAATGGAATATTTGGAGCATCGCTTGGCTTTCTCGACATTGGTATTGGCTCGTTCGAGGTAAGTAACTCTTCTAAACTTAGTGTTGAGGGTATGAAACCCTGAATTACATGTTACATGATTGGTATTGAGGTGATGCACATGCAAGGTGACAGGTGTGGGGGCGGTCACCCTGTGGATTGTGACTCTGTTGTTTTCATGGCACTGTATAGTGGCCCTATTTTGTTGATAGTTGTGTTTTCACCAGGTGGTAAAGTGACTAAGCAATCAATCATGCTAAATATCACGTTTAGTCGTCATGCTGATATTGTTAGCACCCATAATGGTCGTTTCTTGTTGTCATCTCACTAATTTTATTGATATTTTGTTATCAGTCATATTTATGTATTCATATCATATCACAGTCTCAATTGTTGTTTATTGATACATCATGTCATTGTTGTGGGGCTAGTTTCAAGATATTGTGAGCCCGTGAGTGAGACTGGAGAGATTGATGGCTGAGTGAAGCTGAGATACTGATTATGAGTGAAAGTTATGGGATCGAGCTACACGTCGTACCATGTTATATTGATTAATGTCTGGATCTGGATTATGATAGCGCTTGGGCTGTAAGAGCCCCTCCAGAGTCTGTACACACCCTCGGTGAGCGCGGTTGATTATATTGAGGGATGTATCTTCCCTGGACATGGATCTTGTCCGAAGAATGTATATTCCTGGCGATGGATCTTCTCCATGGGGCCGGATTGGCCTTCCTCGGTACTGAGTGACTGATGGCCAGTGATGTATATATTCCAGGATGGATCTTCCCTGGGCCGTATGGGCTATATATAATACCGAGTGGTTGCGTATGATGAGTTGAAAGTGTGAGACAATGAGATTGAGTACTTTGAGAGTGTGAGTACATGTTTCATATCTGAGATACATGGCATTGGCATGCACACATGACATACATGCAAAAAGATGCATTTTTCCTCATGATGTACGGTATCATGTCATTCATGACTTATTATAGACATTGATATGTGGTCATAGAGAGGTGTTTTACACTTATTATCTGGAAAGAAAATGAAACATTTTATTTAATGTGGAAAGGGTATTTTGAAAAATTACTGTTTTCAAACTTTCTCGTATTGTTGGCATTTTCGGTAAAAGATTTACATTTCTCACAAAGATACTTCAAAGGAATCACTACTTTTTTCCTAGATATGTGAACGAGTTGAGCATTCTTACCTCTAAGATACACCTTTTATTGCTTGTATTATGTTGTTATGAACTGTTGTGGTATGGTATTGGACTCGCCTTTGTATTAGCTCGTCACTGCTTTCAACCTAAGATTAGGTTTGTTACTTACTAAATACACGGGGTCAGTTGTACTCATACTACACTTCTGCACCTTGTGTGCAGGTGTTGGCTGCTGATGTTGCTGTGTTCTATGGGAGTTGGATGAAGATATACATGCGTCCCAATTGTAGCTGCCCCTTGTTCGTGGTAGCTTTAGATCTATAAAACTATGTTTATGTGCTTTTCAAATAGACTATTTATTTATTTCATGTCAACTTTGTAAACTCTACTCATAGAAGCTCATGATTTGTACTACCAGTCCTTGAGAAATGTATAAGATTTAGTAAATTAGTTTCCTATAATTGTCTTGTTTATATCATTAGAATTGGATTATTACTTTTTGTCTCACCTAGCAGGTTGGGTTAGGTGCCATCATGACTAGTGGATTTTGGGTCATGACAAGTTGGCATCAGAGCTCTAGGTTCATAGGTTCTACAAGTCATGAGCAAGTGTCTAGTAAAGTCTTGCGGATCGGTATGATGATGTCCATACCTATCTTCGAGAGGCTATAGGACATTTAGGATATACGTCCCATCTTTCTTTCCTTATCGTGCTGCATTGATTCAGCTTGAAGCGTAACCCTTTGAATTCCTTCCACGCCATCCTATGCGTGCATTAGCGCTGGGTATCAGTTGTGCATCAACGGCTTGTGATTCCATGGTTGAGGTGAGAGATGTGATTTTGGCGTGTTGATGATAGGCCGGTCTGGAAGGCTTGAGGCCGACTTTTGACTGTAGCTCGAGCACGGAGATTACGATTCTGCGAGCACATGCTTTTGGGACTTATATGTTCGTTGGTGTCCTTATTAGTGGAACTTGTGATTGGATGGCTATGTGGTGAGTTGATGTGACTGCGAGATGTGTTCGGATGGTTCGCATGTGACGGGGAGAGTTTACTTGAGATTTAGCAAGGACTATTTGGGTGTTTGATTTCTATCTTGATTTAGTATATGGCCTCGAGTTATGGGTGTGTTGAATGACCTCTCATGTTGTTTAGTTGTGGAGTGAAGTGGATTTTCATGTCGTGTTATGAGTTCAGACTCAGGAAGATTTAGTGATTGTGTAGTACTCGTGACTGTGGAAGGGTATAGAGAGATGTCAGTTTGACGCAAAGCAGGTGGGTTATCTCCGTGAGGTATCCTGAAGTTGTGTGGTCCCTATGATGTTTTATAGAGAGCTATATTTTACTAGTGAATGATATATGTTTAAAATTGAGTTTGGATCGCTTGTGAAAGTTGTCTTGTCTATTACAAGGGTGAATGCGAGATTGCAGATAATTTGAAGTATTAGATGGTTTGCGTTCAAGAGCTCATGAAGGACTTAGTTGAATCTCACCGCGGTATTATGGCAGCAATAGAGTATGGGCATTGTGAGTTATTGTGTGTTTTGATCTATGGCTTTGAGCCAAGTGGGGCAGTCTTCTATCGACGAGTTGATTGCACGATTATGTGTTGAATTGGTTTCAGTTAGAGGTATACTGGCGAATCAGTTATGACTGCAGGAGTTGAGATTAAGGATGACTCGAGTAAGAGAATTTCTGGATACGGGTTGTATTACACTCTATATAGGTATATGAAATCATGGAATGATTGAGTGGTTAGTCGTAAATGATGTAGTGTGCATGGAGTAGGAATTTTCTCGGTTGCTTAGGGGTGTGGGTTACTCCCGTGGGTTACTCCCCTGGGTGTTGGTGTGCTAATAGGTCACATGTCGTACAGTCTGTTTGGTCGGTTTAATTGAGATTTGAGAAGAGTGGATGACTCTCAGGAATGGTTCGAATGGATTTGAGATTTAAAGGCAGCGATTTGGAATTTTCAAGATTCGTATATGTCTAAACTGAGAGTTACATTGGACGGTGTCAACACTTGTGGCATTTTTTTTATATCATTGGGGATTATGCATTTCGATAGCAAGAATGTGAAAACAACAGTTTTAGGTTCACAGAAGGTCTCTTTAGAGTGGGTGTCTTAGTTATGGTGCTTCGGGGTGCTTAAGAGGGAAGGGAACGGCTTATGGTCCTTAGGGCGTTGTGGTTTTATACTAGGGTCTTTTGTGTTGTGAATTTTTGTTAGGCATCGTGGTGTTCTATCAAGGAGAAGTATCAATTTGAAGGAAATTTGGAAAGGACTTGGAAAATAGGACATCTTGGTAATAGGTTGGATCAACACAGTAATGGGTATGATCGGTTCTTTGAGTACTTATGACGTGACTAGTCTCTACAGGTGTTTCGTATCAATGCTCTTGGGTTTTGGTGACCTGCGCGACTGGTTTGAGTTAGAGAGATTCGGTTCTGATAGCTTGGTTATGTGCAGATGGGTTTTCGAGGAGTTCACAATGGCTTTTGCCACGGTTCGAGGGGTATATCTCCTATTTGCGTGAGAAGCATATGGTGTATAGAGAGTTTCTCCCAGATGAAATCAAATAGAATGTCCTTACCTAGCGGGGTATGCAGTTGCTTGTGACTCGAAGTGGGCTATGAAGTTCTCGTATTTTTATATGATGGCATGGTAGATACGGTGTGTTGTGCGGGATTGAGATTTGCATCTGCTAGGTCACAATTTAGTTTTGGAGGGAAGGTCATAAATTTGTAGGAAGCATGGATGGCTTCAGATGACTAGGTAAATGATATTACTATTTGGCATGGCTGGATGAGAGTATACATCTCAAAAAGGGCAATGTGTTTTGATGTTTGGATACTTCACTAGTACTGTGGTACTCTCCTGGTTGATCGACTGCTGACATTCAAATTTTTCTATGTGGCATGGAAGAATTTTAGAAGTATTCCTCATGGGGTGATCATGTATGAGAGATGTGTTAGATATTCTGGCAATGGAGTTTGGATCAAATATAGTGATTCATGTGTTCTATGAATTTGGAGACTGGGAGTTCTCAGGAGCAGATTGTTTCATGGTTGTGGACTGTGAAGTCATGGTCGAAGCTAGCCAGATGATAGTATGTGTTATGATTCAGTCATTGTGGGCTTTCAGAGGGTTATTTACCTATTTCGGGCGCTCGTAGTCGATTTGGGGCTCCATTGGTAGGCCCAATTAGGATGTGTATTCTACACCGAGTCATATTGGTTGGCTCCATAATGCTATTGTTGAGGGATGTGATAGTCGGTTGTTGTTGAGATTATTCGTGTTCTGAAATTTTCTGGGAGTTACTCTTCTATGCTATGCGGAATTGTGATTCGTTGGTTTTAGGCACACATGGTGTGGTTTTATTATGGTCTTATAGCGAAATTTGAGCGATATGGGCAATTAGGTATTACATGATTGAGGGCATATTGGTTATGTTCTTTTGGGTTTTGTGTGGCACGGTTTCATCTAATTCTCCGCGGTTATGATAATGCACTTTGAGTACTTGATGCCGGATTGCGTGTGATTATTGATTTTGAATATAGTGGTTGAGGTATTTCATATTGATCGGTGTTTGCATGGGGTCACGTATTCCAGCGTAGTTATGTTGAGATATGACCCTTGTGCTAGATTTGTGTGTTTTGTATCTACGGTGTGTGATAGGTCTTAGCATTGCGTTGTGGTGGTACCCGTTGAGCTTGCGGGGCGGTTCTCTTGATTGAGTCATTTCCGCAATTGAGTACATTTGGATTGTTGCTTAATGGTACATGGATTGCACGGTTTGTGGCTCTGGGTAGTATTGGTGTTGCGTGTCAGTAGAGTAGTATTTATTTGATGATATGAAGTCGTCGTATCTAGGATGGGTGCTATTGTATTTGATTGCGGTATATTTGGAAGGATAATATCAGAAGTCAGATTAGGAATTGGCTATAGTTCTTATTAAAGGAGAGGGAGCTCCATGACTTGTTGATTCACGAATGGTTATGAGTTTCTGCGTGTTCTTTCATTTTCGGCAGTGTACGAAGGTATTTGGATAAGTTTTTTTTAGGTATGAGGATTATTGCCGGGAACTGGGACTCGAATTGAAGCGGTTTTTGGAGCAAATTCCATCACAAGGATTGGGGTAAGTGTTCTCTACTCGGCTTTGGTTATATTTCACGAATCAATCTTCATATTTTGGCAATTAGTTGATGAATTTTAAAGAGAAATTGGGGATTTTGGCCTAAAGTTTCATAATATAATTTTTTTAGTTTTGAACATCGAATTGGAGTCGGATTTGAGTGAAATTAGAATGGTTGGACTCGTGATTGAATGGGTTGTCTGATTATATGAGATTTGTTGGGTTCCGAAGCGCAGACCCAGGTGTGATTTTTGGCTGGTTTTGGATTTTGATTAAGGATTCGATCTTTATCATTTGGAATTGTTTCACTGAGATTTATTTGATGTATTTGAGTTGCTTTTGGATAGTTTTGAGGCGTTCGGAGGCCGCTTCACGCATTATGGCATCTTTTGAGGGTCGTTTGGCTTGCTCGACATTGGTAATAGCTCGTTCGAGGTAAGTAACTCTTCTAAACTTAGTGCTGAGGGTATGAAACCCTGAATTACATGTTATGTGATTGGTATTTGAGGTGACACACATGCTAGGTGACGGGCGTGTGGGCGTGCACCCTGTGAATTGTGACTCCGTTGTTTCCATGGAACTGTATAGTGGCCCTATTTTGTTGATATCTGTGTTTTCACCAAGTGATTAAGAAATTGAGCTATCAATCATGCTAATTATCATGTCTAGGCTTTATGATGATATTGTTAGGACCCATAGTGGTCGTTTCTTTCTGTCATCTCACTGATTTCATTGATATTTTGTTACAACCCAAACCGAAGGGCCGAGACGGGCACCCGATGCCTTACTCAAATGAATACCAACATAACATATCTTTCTTATCATACTATCATGGGTAAATGAGCAAGAAAGGCCATCATGACATAACAAGAATAAAACATAAGGGAATACTCGACATAAGACGACCCAACATGATATACAAACTTATACATGTGACATCTATCTATAAGGCCGACATAATCATTTGCAAACTCAAAATGTATAAGGCCGACATAATCATTTGCAAACTCAAAATGTAGGCCGACAAGGCCATACAAGTATCCATATACCTGACATCTATCTACAAGCATCTAAGAGTACATAAACATCAAAAAGATCGGGACAGCGCCCCTCCATACCAATCAATACATATCCAAATCATACCGATAAATAGGCAACTCCGGAGAAAGTGGAGTGCTCCAACACCTTCCACTGAGCTGATCGCCTACTAGGAGGATTGTCTACCTATCTATCGGGACCTGCAGGCATGAAACGCAGTGTCCCCAAGAAAAAGGGATGTCAGTACAAATAAATTACCGAGTATCTAATGAAGGAAATCATAAATAAGAACAGTAATGTAAAGTGAGATAGAGGAGATACAACATGTAGCATCTGAGCGCCTCTGTAACTTAAGCTACTAGCTCGTTTACGTAAATTTGGGCAGCATCTCCCCTGTAACAAGGGCCTCCTCCAATAAAATATACCAACAACGATAGCCAGAGAAATCCAGCAACATATAAATATCAATAACAAGACACCATATAACAACAACAAGTCACAACTACTTCATGAGGAGTGTCAAGCTCTGATTGGAATCTGTATAACCCATATAACCCATTATAGACTTCTTACATTAACTTAAAAGCATCAGTAACATGATAATGAAGTCATTTGTCAATGATTCCATCCTTATACCATATATTTATAACAAAGGAAACAATCCATAACTCCAACTATCTTCAATTAGCAATTGTCTAGTACATCAATTTATCTTAATCAATATCAATATAACCTTAAGAACATGCAAGAACACAACAAACATACCTCCTTCAGTAGATTCAAGTCGAAATCCAAGTTATATTTAGCTTACAACAACCCTCAATGGCAATACAACACCATAGAAGTGACTTAAGATAATCCAAGTATTATCTTGTAGTTTGTCATCCTAATAACTTAACCAACATACAAGAAAGATTAAGAAAAATTAGTAGTCTATTATAATCACCTTAAAAAGTAGAAAAAACTTGAAATTTCAGCCAAACACATCCCGCCAACCATCCTCAATGACAACACAACCTCAAAGAGGTGTTGTTCTTCACTAGAACTAACTTTTGATGTTGAAATACAGTGTAATCCATTTGCAAGACTTGAAATAACCTAGGGTTGATATGAAAATCTTGGGAGTGTACTTTACAGAATTTAAACCACATAAAACAACATCCCACACGAGTTGGAACCACCCAAAAATTAGCAACAAGGAGAACAAGAAACTTACTAGTGCGACGGGATTTCCAACACTTGATTTGTGTTGTTTGCCCTTTGTTTGGGTCTTGGATCATGAGAGAACCTTTAGAGAGTGTTTTTAGGTGTCTAGGGTCTGAAGATACTGAAATATAATGAGTTAAAACGGGGTTTAGGCGTCTTATATATATCAATATATCACAATCGCCATTGTGGGTCCCATAGAGAGCTGCTTGGCGCAGTCTCGTGAAAACGCGAATATCTCTCCACTCTGATGGCGTATGGACAAACGGTTTAATTTTCCAACTTTTGTTCCACAACTTGCTTGACTTCAAAATGTAACACACGACTATCATACGGACTAAAATAAATTATAACATAACCTCCTTATCATGTTAAGCACCCTAGTATCACCCCAAAACTTCATGTTATAACATTCCAGACGTGTCGACTTTCGACGAAACTTATTTTCTTCAATTCGTTTAGCATCTAAGCTTTCCAACCCTTCTGGTAATTGTTATTCAGGATACTAAATATGTGTAACCTCCAAGGTAACATTATTAACTTACTTTATATACTTTCAAAGACGATCTCATTTATGAGCTTAAATCAATTGACTTACGACGAACTCTCTGCACGAAAATATGGGGTGTAACATCATTTTGGAACATTCATCCTCGAATGTTGACTGATGCACTTATTTGGTTCTTAAACAATAGCTTTTGCGAATACTTTAATATTTTCTTTGCCATATAGGGAGTTGTTCGCTGAATAAATCCAAAGGCTAGGGCGTTCCCCCATTTAAGCCTCTTTCTCACACCACGACTTGTGGTCGAAATTCTTCCAGTCTCGTAATTGTTTATACCTTATTTCATGCATCCTGTACAATTCTGACCTTGTATGTGCGCCTATGCGACTCTTCTGTCCTTTTTCCTCCAGCTTTTAGCCAATCTCTAGGCCTCACTTTTGGAATATATACAGAACTCGACGAGTTATCCCTCTGGGCATCTATAGGTGTACTGAAGTTCTCCACTCGGTACTTTGTAGAACTTATGGCTATTGATATATCTTGTTTCATAGCCTCGGTTATCTATCCTTATGCATTTACTATATCTAGGTGGGTCATACTATACCATAACACTTACTTCAGTTTATTATTATCGAGATTTGTAACCCAACTATAGGTTACGCTATTGCTGCTTATCCTATATGTATAAATCTAAGTCCTTTAGTGCTTCCTCATTACTGTTCATCTTAAGAATGATAGCCTAATCTCATCTTATACTTTGGAACTTTTATCAATCCATTGTTGATTCACCTTAATGTTGATCCATAATCTACTACTGATAAGTTGAAACCTCTCATTTAATACATTGTCACTAGCTCTCACGTCACATCGGGGAACATTTGAAGTGATTTTATTGATCCACCTAGGGACGATACTATGCTTCAATAACCGTATTTCATATCATCCCAACGTGATTCATCTTATGGGGGTATTTTAATCCCTCGCAGTTCATGAAATCCCTTTTCTCAAAACCATTACTCAATCAAAAGCCTAAACGTCATCCTCTTATAATTTATCACAATTATACCCTCACTTTTACTACCAGGGCATCATTCCATCTCTTCTAAATGCTCCAAGTTTTAAACTCCTTCGAGATCATTCAGGCTATATTGAGCTTTGTATAATTTACGAAAACCATCAACTCTCTTGTTTTGATGGATTTAATCCCAAGGCCTTACCTATTCTTGTCACCTTCTCATTCACCTTTTCTTATCCTTACTCATATCTACCTAAAACCTTGTCTCTCTACCATACTTAAGCTTGCGACCTACACATATTTATTTATACTACTCGCAACCTTCATTTTAACATGCTAGCACCGTAGATTTCCTTTCATGCCTTTTCACTTGTCTTTAAATATAAGTAGTTAGTTTTCCTGGTCGTTCTTCCAATTGCTGCATGCATACTTAGATTATCTTTGTGCCCACGAATACTGGAATTCCCTGTAACTCATATGATCTCAAATATCACCTTTTGATTTTTTTCTTCTTCCCATTCATTAGCCACGATAGGTATCACTTTCTTATGGAGTGCATACAAAATTTTAGTGAGATTGTTGTTACAAGATCATTTCCTCTTTATGTCACTATGCTTAGGTGGAAACCTTCTTCCTTATTTCCTCAGCAAGGCTTTCATTGTAGTACCTAGAGAAGAACTTCTGACTCTTTTAATGCTGCGAGCTTATTGCATTGTATACCTGATGGAATTTTAGATGTTCTTACTCGCCTATTATTATCCTTAGTTACTTACATCCGCGCCCTTGTGCTCGTAAGGTTGCTTCTGGAGTGAAATTTGACTACCTCAATAGTGGCACTTTCTTTTATTTTTGTAACACTTATACGGTACCTTTAACTACCCAACTCCTATATGAATATTACTCAACAATCATGATGGCATCATATCTGCAAGACTGAATTCTCTATGTTGGGTTTCACTTTGTTTATCTTTCACGATATGTTGATTTATCTATGACCTCTTGTCTAGCTATAACTAGGCTCTTCCTGAATTAACTACAGACTACTCGTTGGTCCATTCTCATATTTATATTATGCGTAACCCCTCTAGTTATGTTTTGTTTTTTGTCTTAACTTACCCTCGCACTAGCTCTTTATGTATCAAGTGTCCATTCACACTTATTTACCAATTAACATCCTTGTCAGGAACCCTTAGTGCCTCTTACCAGCGTTGTGCTTGAATAATGTTCTGGAATCGTAACATATCCGTGGGATCTGAATAAATTCAATCTCATTCCTTTCGCCTTTTTACCACATTCTTCTTTTTATTCCATAGTTACCTCATCATCTTTGGAATCTTTTCACATCTTCACTAACATCTTACTCACCTTACGGTAACCTTTCTGTACCAAAGATAACTGAACACCTTACGCACGAGGGTGACACGTGGTGTAACTAGCAAACTTAGTCCCTTAAGCTTAACTTTATTAACGATGCTTGCTTTAGGGAAGTGTCTTCCTGAATGAACTTTAAAGGTTATTCTTCTGTTGTCCATTTTGTTATCGCCGGAACGTGATCTGTGAAATTATCACGATGCAGATTATTATCAAATCCTTCGGTCCCTAATTTATGTTCAGTTTATCTTGCTCACTAGCCCATACTAGTTTCTATTATTCTGAGGGTCTAACTCTTCCTTATGGTAATCACGTTTGAGTCACCAACTTATTTCTCGAAATGGGGGTATCTTTATGGCTTATACTCTTGTACTGTCTCAAGGCATGTCTCCTCTTGTCTTTTCCTTAACTTGACCATGGACTTTGTCATTCTGTCATATTTTGATTTACCGTTATCACCCTTTTATCACATCTTACTCATAATGTCTCATTTACTCTCTTTTTATTCTCCTGCTAATATTTCTATCTATCACCTTATTCTAAAGACTTCAACAAAACGTTCATTCACTTTAGCTCTCTCTGGTTCATCTCACTAGCTCTTCGGGACACCTAAGATTCTCCTTTTTTTGTTACTAAGGGATGGATTCATACTAAGGTAAATATTTATTCCTTCTAGGATCCCACTGCCTATCTTCTGAAATTTTTGAATATTCTAGTATTCATATCTTACTGTACTAATCTAGATTTCACCATATAGGTCTCTCATAAGGAGATATATTACCACATTTTCACTATCCTTCGGAAATGTTAACTAATGATAACAATCCATCCACAATTTTGGGTTACTTTAACCCTAATGGGATCCTGATATCCCATCCTGCTCTTAAACTATATTTGTTAGCTCCCATATGGCATAACTGATATTGGTGTGGACAATTTTATATACCTGTATTATTGTTGGAGGTAACTCAGAATACTTATTTCTCTGCCTCAATTGTAAATATTGATAATCTTTACTAACTGGGTACCTCGTACATTTCGTCACCTTGTTTCTTTTACTTGTTGAAACTTGTATGTACCTTCTGATTCTCTTATTGCTTTTTACTGTATAGGTGGATAGATATTCATGCCTTAGGGCTCCTTATCAAGAATCTTACATGTCTTAGACACACATGATCTGATGAAGACCTCATATTTACTCATTATAAGCATGATGCAAAATCGAGTTCCTCTGACTTAAGTCTTCCACAACCACATTCAATCTCTTTCTAACTGACTTTGTGGATGTAGGTATCATCGTATTATGAATAAAGTAGAATTTAGGAGTTTAAATTCTTAGAACTAAGTTATACCACACGATCTAGATAAAGAAGAAAGAGTGACAGTCCTAAATGCACTGTAGCCTCCTACTTATAAGTGTGGGGCTCAACACACCCATAAACAAGACTCTACTAGACACGGCTTGTAGTCTCCCTAGGACAGAACTACTCTGGTACCAAGTTTGTCACGATCCAAACCGAAGGGGCCACGACGGGCACCCGTGCCTTACTTAACCGAGTACCAACGTAACATATCTTTCTTATCATACTATCATGGGTAAATGATCCAAAAAAGCCGTCATGACATAACAAGAATAAAACATAAGTGAATACTCGACATATGACGACCCAACATGATATACAAACTTATATATGTGACATACGAGCCTATAAAACCGACATGATCATTTGTAAACTCAAAACGTAGGACGACAAGGCCATACAGTATCCATATACCTGACATCTGTCTACAAGCCTCGAAGAGTACATAAACATCATAGAGGTTGGGACAAGGCCCCGCCATACCAATCAATACATGTCCAAATCATGCTTACCAAATAGGAAACTCCGGAGTGGAGTGCTCCAACACCTTCCGCTGAGCTGATAGCCTACTAGAAAGACTGTCAACCTATCTATCGGGACCTGCAGGCATGAAAAACAGCATCCCCAGGAAAAAGGTACGTCAGTACGAATAAAGTACTGAGTATGTAAGGCAGGAAATCATAAATAAGAGCAGTAATATAAAGTGAGATAGAGAATATACAACATGTAGCATCTGAGCGCCTCTGAGGGCTACTGACATGAAATGCACGATACATATATATACATAAACCATTAATAATATACGCCTATATGGGCATCATCATCATCATATCGTACCCGGCCTCAAAGAGGACTCGGTGAAAACATACACGACCATCATAAGGCTCGGTAGAACCGTACCCGGCCACGTGGAGCTCAGTAAAACCCAACTGACCAGTGGTTGCACAATAGTTGCCATACCCGACCGACTATAGCGTGGCTCGGTAGAGTAAAATAGATACATATATATAATGCATGTTGGACTCATGGAATCACATTCTCAACCTTCCGGAGTGATGTAAGGTTGTTGCACCTTTGATTAACATTATGGGCATCATACCATCAATATGAACTACACTAGGATTCAAGGATCATACATACTTCCTTAGAATAATTTTATAAGGAAAAAAAAAACATGGACAACCTTAGTTTCTAGGAGAAGATTCGTTATATAATAAGTGTATCGTTTACGTTCGTTTCACTTCAGATCATTCCAAAAGAAAGAAGAAATGCCTTAACATACCTTAACCACGTTGATTCCTTAATACCTTCCAAGCTACTAGCTCGTTTACGTAAATTTGGGAAGCATTTCCCCTGTAACAAGGTCCTCCTCCAATATCATATACCAACAACAACAGCCAGAGAAATCCATCAACATATAAACATCAATAACAAGACACCATTTAGCAAGAACAAGTCACAGCTACTTCACGACGAGCGTCAAGCTCCAATTGGAATTCGTATAACCCATATCACCCCTTATAGACTTCTTACATTAACTTAAAATCATCAGTAACATGATAATGAAGTTATTCGTCAATAATTTCATCCTTATACCATATATTTATAACAAAGGAAACAATCCACAACTCCAACTATCTTCAGTTAGCAACTTTATTCACTAGTTCATGTCTAGTGCATCAATTTAACTTAATAACCATCAATATAACATTAAGCACATGCAAGAACACAAAAAAAAAATACCTATTACAGTATCTTCAAGTCGAAATCCAAGTTATATTAAGCTTACAACAGCCCTCAATGGCAATACAATACCATAGAAGTGACTTAAGCTGATCCAAGTATTATCTTGTAGTTTGTCATCCTAACAACTTAACCAACATACAAGAAATATTAAGAACAATTATTAGTCTGTTATACTCACCTATAAAGTAGAACAAACTTGAAATTTCATCAGAACACATCCCGCAACCATCCTCAATGACAACACAAACTCAAAGAGGTGTTGTTCTTCACTAGAACTAACTTTTGATGTTGAAATACGGTGTAATCCATTTGAAAGACTTGAAATAACCTAGGGTTG
Source organism: Nicotiana paniculata (assembly GCA_005239505.1). Classification (NCBI taxonomy): domain Eukaryota; kingdom Viridiplantae; phylum Streptophyta; class Magnoliopsida; order Solanales; family Solanaceae; genus Nicotiana; species Nicotiana paniculata. Next base: position 10,006 of record ML314732.1, on the reverse strand, counting down.
ATATGAAAACATTGTGAGTATATTTTACAGAACTTAAACCACTTAAAAAAACCTCCCACACGAGCTGGAACAACCCAAAAATCAGCAACAACAAGAAGAACAAGAAACTTATTAGTGCGACGGGATTCCCAACACTTGAATTGTGTTGCTTGACCTTTATTTGGGTCTTGGATCATGATAGAACCTTTAGATAGTGTTTTTAGGTGTCCAGGGTCTGAAGATACTGAAAATAATGAGTTAAAACGGGGTTTAGGCGTCTTATATATATATCAGTATATCTCAACCGTCATTGTGGGTCCCATAGAGAGCTGCTTGGCGTAGTCTCACGGAAATGCGAATATCTCTCTACTCCGATGTCGTATTGAAAAACGGTTTAATTTAATAGAAACTAGACTCATAGATATTCACTTTGGTAGGTATTTCCAAGTATATTGGAAGAAATCCTCAGTTACATTTGACATAAATTTCAGCACATTATGAATGTGACTTGTGATGACCTTTGCCGACTTTTGTTCCACAACTAGCTTGACTTCAAAATGTAACAAACGACTATCATAAGACTAAAATAACTCATAAAACAACCTCCTTATCATGTTAAGCACCCTAGTCTCACCCCAAAAGTTCATGTTATAACATTCCAGACAAGTCGACTTTCGACGAAACTTATTTTCTTCAATTCGTTTAGCATCTTAGCTTCCAACCCTCCTAGTAATTGTTATTAACGATATTAAATATTTTTAACATCCAAGGTAACATTATTAACTTACTTTATATACTTTCAAAGACAATCTCATTTCTGAGCTTAAATCAGTTGACTTACGACGAACTCTCACGTACGAAAATATGGGGTGTAACATATTTTGTACTCAGTCATATTCATGCATTCATATCATATCTCAGTCTCAATTGTTGTTTATTGATACATCATATCATTGTTGTGGGACTAGTTTCATCATATTATGAGCCCTGAGTGAGACTGGAGAGATTGATGGTTGAGTGAGGATGCGAGCCTGATTATGAGTGTTATAGGATCGGGCTACACACCGCAGCATGTTATATTTATTTATACCTGGATCTGGCTTATGATAGCACTTGGGCTGTAGGATCCCCTCCGGAGTCTGTACACACCCCAGTGAGCGCGGTTGATTATATTGAGGGATGGGTCTTCCCTGGACATGGATCTTGTCTGAAGTGTTTATATTCTTGGAGATGGATCTTCTCCATGGGGCCAGATTGGCCTTCCTCGGTACTGAGTGACTGATGGTCAGTGATGTATATATACCGGGATGGATCTTCCCTGGGCCGTATGGGCCATATACAGTACCGAGTGGTTGAGCATGATGAGCGGAAAGTGTGAGACAATTAGGTTGAGTACTCTGAGAGTGTGAGTACATGATTCATCTATGAGATACATTGCATGGCATGCACACATGACATACATGCATAGAGATGCATTTTTCCTCATGTTGTACAGTATCACGTCATTCATGACTTATTATACACATTGATATGTGGGCATATATAGGTATTTTATACTTGTTATCTAGAAAGAAAATGAAACATTTTATTTATTGTGGAAAGGATATTTGGAAAAATTACAGTTTTCAAACTTACTCGTATTTTAGGTATTTTCGGTAAAATATTTGTATTTCTCACTGAGATACTTGAAAGACATGACTACTTTTTTTCTGGAACTGTGAACAAGTTTGTCACGACCCAAAAATCCAACACAGGTCGTGATGGCGCCCAACACCGGAGTCAGGCAAGCCAACAGTTGTTTAGTAGTGAGATTATTCTTATTTGACATACCAACCCCACAATTTCCCAAATTTTAAGCTTATATCGTTTAAATAAAAGCGGATACATTAACCAACTTAAGTAAATACAGCCACAATGATCATGAACCAGTATATACAGTCCCAAAAATATAGAGTCTACCATATGTGTGCCAGGAACTAGTGTCACAAGTCAATAGGCGAACTAGTAGAATATACAAAAGATCATATAAACTGTATTGATGTGTGAAAGAAGTAGACAAAAATAAATAAAAGATAACTCCATAGTACTGCTGAGAATCGCAAGGGAGGAATCTCACCGTGGAGTTAGGTCCAGAATATACGTCAAGCTCCAGTCGGATAACCAGATGTACTAGTCTCATAACCTGTACAATTAAGTACAGAAGTGCAGCATGAGTACATAAATATATATATGTATCCCGCCTAACCTCGAAGAGGTAGTGACTAGAGGTCGACCTGACACTCACTAAGGTCCAACAGTATAATTTAACAGGATATACAAAAGAACGGTAGGCATGTAAAGGCAGTGAAGCAACAAATATATATGTAAGGTACTGAAATCCAAGGAAGGTACTGGAATGAATAAAACAATTACCACTTGTTTTCCCCCCAATATCTGTCAAATCAATATCCATGAATTTAGTAACAATTAAATCATACGTATGCAGGGTAACGACAACCGGCCGGAGTCATAATATGGTCATATCCGTGCACTGCCGAAGATCGAACGGCCCGTACCAAAAGTTCACCTCTCCACAAAGTACTCACATCTATACACTGCCGAGGATCGAACGGCCCATACCAAAAGTGCATCTCTCAATCCTCTCTATGCACTGCCGAGGATCAAACGGCCCGTACCAAAAGTGCATTTCTCAATCCGCTGTGGCGTACGGCCCGTTCCCACAAGAGTGGGGGAATCACACTCCGCTCGCGGAATGTAGATTGAGAAGCGGTAACATACACACACGTTATTCCTTTTAAAAGAAAAATACCTTTTAATGAACAATTTCTTACAAGTTTTTATCAAATTCCATAACTTCGGGGAAATAAGCAACATGTAATGTAAATTCATTAAGCATATAGTTCATATCAAGTAAAACACAAGGTATGATGTGGGCCTAAGTACCCGGACATAATAGTAATAGTCGCTACGTACGGACTCTCGTCACTTTGTATGTACGTAGCCCCTACAATTTATCACATATAGCATTTAAATAACCTAGGGGGACAATTCCCCCTTACAAGGTTAGAAAGGAGACTCACCTTTCATCGAATTTACTCCCCGGACCGAGAACGCGCCCGAAACTCCGAACTCTACACCCGAGGACTCTTAACTAGCCAAATATTATACAAATACATTAATTTATATTCAAAGCATGGAATTCTCCTATTACTTAGCCGAATTCACCATTCTTGAAGAAAATCTAAAATTCGACCACGGGCCCACATGCTCGGATTCCAATAATTCTCGAAGGAAACACTCACCCAAAGCCTAGGGATTATTGATTTACGATTTTTACTTGATTTTATAGCAAATTCACAGAAAAATTCTCAAATTATCGAAAGCCCTAGGTTACTACCCAATTCATGATTTTTCACTAATTTAGGTAGTTAATTTAGCTTGTAATCCATGCATGAAGCTAATACTAGAGTAGAATTTACTTACCTTCAATAACCAGGTCGTTTGCTCCTCTAAAATGGTGGAAATCGCCCCAAGGAAGGAGAAGAAGATGAGGAAAATGAATTAAAACCCGTGTATAAAAATACATTGTCTGTACAATGTTTCCACACCTGTGACTCGAGGACCACACATGCGGTCTCGCACCTGCGAGCAAAGGCTCGCACCTGCTGAAATGGACTAGAAAGCCTGGGCCCGCACCTGCAGAGTGGAGACCGCACCTGTGGAATTTTTTTCCGCACCTGCGAGAATTGGCCTGACCACTAGGGCTCGCACCTGCGATTGGTCAACCGCGCCTGTGGTCACGAAAGAACAGGTGCACCAGCAGCTATTTCAACTAGGTTTTGGCCTCGTGTGGTGTCCGGGAGGCATCTGGTCCCACCCGAGTCCCCGTCCAAATATACCAACAAGTCCCAAATCATAATACAGACTCGCCCGTACCTTCATAACACCCAAAACAACGCTAAAACTCAAAATCACACCTCAAAACCCCAAGAACCAAACTTAGGAACTTTATGTTTTCTAGACTTCGCTAACAACGCGTCGAACCGACCTATACTACTCGAAATGACACAAAATTTTGCAGGCAAGTAATAAATGACATAACGGAACTATTCTCGGTCTCGGAATTCCATTTGGACGTCGATAACACAAAAAACGTCCCAAACCACAATAGGAACTTAAGGAACTTCTTATTTCAATATTGGGCGCCGAAATGCTCCCGGGTCATCAGAAACCCATTCCAAACATACGCCCGGGTCCGAAATCATCATACAAAGATACCGGGACCGGTGAAACTCGATTTAGAGGTCGTTTACTCAAAAGGTTGACCGACGCCAAACTTGGCCTTAAAGGCCAACCTTAAGGAACCAAATTTTCCTATAGCACTCTAAACACCTCCGAATCCCGGACCACACGTCCCCGCAAGTCATAAATCATAATAAGCCACTATGGGAAGTTTCATTTAGGGGAACGGGGTCCGATAACACAAAACAACATGTCAGGTCGTTAAATTCTCCACCTCTTAAACAAATGTTTGTCCTCGAACGGGTCTAGATTCATACCTGAAGTGCTGAATATGTGTTGATATCTTCTCCGCGTGTCCTCCTCGGACTCCCAGGTCGCCTCCTCAAGTGGTTGGCCCTTCCACTGGACCCTTACGGCAGAAACTCTCTTGGACCTCAATTGGTGGTCCTGTCTATCAATATAGCAACTGGCTCCTCCTCGTAGCCTAACCTCTCATCCAACTGAATAGTGCTGAAATCAACTACTTGGGAGATGTCGTCGTGGTACCTCCGGAGCATGGATACATGAAAAACTGGATGAACTCCTAATAAACTAGGAGTCAAGGCTAGCTCATAAGCAACCTCCCCAACTCGCCTCAACACCTCGAAGGGACATATAAACCTCGAGCTCAACTTTCCCTTCCTACCAAACCTCATAATACCCTTCATAGGAGAGACTTCCAACAGGACCCTATCTCCCTCCATAAATGATACATCACACCCCCTCTGATACGTGTAACTCTTCTCTCTGGACTGTGCTGTGTGAAGCCTCTCCTTAATCAACTTCACTCTCTGAAGGACTCAAATGGTTCCATCTCGATATTGGACTGATAACTATTATAGTAATCAAACTTGGCCAAGGTCAAGAACTGGTCCTTGACCTTGCTTGGAAACATTCGAGTGTGGTCAAAAATTCGAGTGTTCAGGCAAAGAAAATGAACAAGGTGACTGATTTTTTTAACATTCGAGTGTGGTAAAAAATTAGTTGTTCATAGCATGCCCCTCTTTGCTTGGAAACACGAAGAGTTTTTTACCTCACTATTAACAAGGTGACTGATTTTTTTACCTCACTATTAACAAGGAAGAGAAGATGAAAGAAAAGGATGTGACCGAGCCTTGGTTTTAGGCCACCTACATATCCCGGGTTATAAGGGAATCAGGCCACGTGTAGTTCAAGCGAAAAAAGAGTGATGGAGTATGCTTAGAGGGAGAGCCGAGTGAAGTTCCGTCGAAGTTCTGATCCGCAGTTCCGACTATTACATCAAAACGAAAAGAAAATTACATACTCTTGAAATCTAAGCGTTACAAAATTCCTATCTAAATGCCATCTGGAGTCTTGTCTTGATTCTTGACTTGATTCTCCTATTGAATTTAGACTAAAACTTGATGCTCTCCGATATAAAAGACTATGGAATATTCTCACAGGCTTGCTTCTTGATTCGGTGATAGGAAGATGGATCTTGAAATCCTCTGCATGCATCCTGTCAAAGCTGCTTGCGGCTGGTGTTGAGATCAAACGTTCTGCTTTCTCTGGCGAGAGCTGGAATCTTATTTTTACACATCCAATCCGTGCTTTGCAGAAAAACCTACAAGCCATCACCAACAAACAAAACGAACAAAAATTTTCTGCCCAGTTTGCGCTAGGAAATTTTTGTGAGTTATTGAAAATACATCAAACTATCTTTACTATTGCAAAAATAAAGAACTGAAAAAGACACACTTTTTTAAAATTATGGGGGATGTCGTACCCAGTGTTAACAAAAATGCAAGAAACTAGGGGATGTAGTACCCTGTGTTGGAAATAAGATGAGGCTCTTGGCTCTTTAAGATTCTACTAGGGAATGTCGTACCCTATGTAGGCAGAAAAATACAACCAGGGGATGTAGTACCATGTATTGGCAATGAGATGAGGCTCATGGCTATCTGAGATGCTACTAGGGAATGTCGTACCCCATGTTGGCAGAAAGTAATGCAACCAAGGGATGTAGTACCCTGTATTGGAAATAAGATGAGGCTCTTGGCTCACTGAGATGCTACTAGGGAATGTCGTACCCCATGTTGGCAGAAAGTAATGCAACCAAGGGATGTAGTACCCTGTATTGGAAATAAGATGAGGCTCTTGGCTCACTGAGATGCTACTAGGGAATGTCGTACCCTATGTAGGCAAACAGAAATGCAACTAGGGGATGTAGTATCCTATGTTAGCAATAAGAAATTCAACCAGGGGATGTAGTACCCTATGTTGACGATAAGGTGAGGCTCATGGCTCACTGAGATTCTACTAGGGAATGTCGCGCCCTATGTAGGCCAAAAGTAATGTGACCAGGGGATGCGGTACCCTATGTTGAAGATAGGGTATTGATTCATAATAATAAAACTAAGAATAACATGATTACTTGTACATTAGATAAAAAACTAAGGATTTGAGAACTTCACTTGGTGGTGTTCGTCTTTTCACGAACTGTTTCCTAAAATTTTTTTGTTCCTATTCTGAATAAAGAAAAATTTGTTAGTTTTAACATGGTTGTAAGTTTGTGGCCTTGATTTCTTGAGTGACTTGACCTTGCGTCTATTACACTTGTTAGAAACACTGACTTCATCGATGGTCGTACAAATTTCCAGAAGATTCTGTCATTACTTTCTGGAGATCTTCTTTCTCAACATAAAAACCTGAGTATTTTGTGCCTATCACCATTTGTTTTTATGGTGAAAACAACCTTGCTCCCAAAACAACTTTTACCCGAGTAACTTTTGTCGGCCCTTAACACATTGTTCAGTCCGTCAAACCTTTTGCTCGTCAGGAAAAATCAAAGATGGCTTTACGCCTTTGCCCATGCATGTTCATGCCTAGAAAGTTTTGCTTCATATAACAGGGAAACTGTAACCAATTTTGTGGCCTTTTCTTTGCTTTGCTTTGACAAAATAAGACGGAAGGGGACTAAAAAAGAATAGTACGAAAGAAAACAAGAAAGTGAACTAATAGGTATTACAACTTAATCAAGAAGTGTACCTTTCAAAGAATAAAAATATAAAGGACTTATCTGGAGGGATATGCTGACTTCAATGAACATGACATGCATTTTGGACTGGATGCCCGATTCGTCTGAACCATCTAATTCTCAAAATCTGTTGTAAACTTCACCTTGAAATCGAGTTCTTTGTCTTAACCATGCTTGGGCTATGATATATGAAGATCTTAATAGATCAACCATGCCCTTTATGGGTTTTCACCGATTGACAACTCTCATTTGTCTTTCTTTCAACTCACTATCGCCTTATAGTGCCCATGAGGGTTTTCACCAATAAGACTCTCTCATTTGTCTTTCTCTCAGCTCACTATCACCTTATAGTGCCCGTGAAGGTTTTCACCAATAAGACTCTCTCATTTGTCTTTCTCTCAACTCACTATCGCTTTATAGTGCCCGTGAAGGTTATCAACAATAAGACTCTCTCATTTTATTTTTATTTTCTTTAAAATGGCCGAGGCATCACCGTAATATACCAACTTAGCATTCTCGAAAGTTGATCAGAAGGTCTTAAAATGGAAAGGTAAAAAGAACTACTGAACCGAATTACAACTTTTGGAACCATTTTGACGGAAAAAACCGTCGAAAAATAAAATAAAATCATGCCCCAGTTTCTTTGAATACTGGAAAATGTGGATTTTTGTTTCAATGTGACCGAACTCTAGGGTGAGGCTGTCTACGTATCCTTTCGGAATCAGGTCGGACGTAGTTCAATTAATATGAACTTGTTTTAATGATTCCTTTTCTCTTATTCTTTTATTTTTTTA
>MDKI01230723.1:0-23928 GCA_005239505.1 Nicotiana paniculata | reverse complement strand
ATAAATCGATAACAAATAATCGATTCGATTTATCGATAAACCGATTCGATTGCACACCCCTACGAACTACTAAAGAATACTACAAACACTGGGCTGAAAGAAATAGTGTAACTGTTCTGTATATACGAAAACAGTTTTATAAAAATAGGAGAAGACTCTCGGGATCTGCGAACGCCGGAAGATATACCTCGTGTCTCCGAATAAATAGATGGCTGCTCTAAAAATCTCTACTGCTGGCTAGTACCTGAATCTGCACAAAAGAGTGCAGATTGTAGTATCAGTACAACTGACCCCATGTACTGAGTAAGTATCGAGCCTAACCTCAACGAAGTAGTGACGAGGCTACGGCGGGGCATTAACAACATGTAACTTGTGACAATAACATATACAATAACACAATAAAATAATTCTACATGAACAAGAAAAATATAACTGAGACTTATAAAGCAAGAAGGAAATCTAAACAAATAATTAAGTACTGCAACAACAATGCCTCAACTATAACCAACTCTCAAATAATTTTCAAGTTTCCAAATTTTAACTTTAAATAAAAGTAGTGCCAAAATATGAAAAATAGTAATATAAAATAGTAATTTTTCACATCTTTGTTTTTCTTTGAAAATCAGTAAAAATATAAATCTCCTCCCTTATCGCTCCTTGTTGCGGCGTGCAACCCGCTCCCACCTGTCCACGCTTATTGATCCTTCCTAAATATATCACCCTTATCACTTATGTTGCGGCGTGTAACCCGATCCCACCTGTCCACCCTTATCACTCCTTGTTGTGGCGTGCAACCCGCTCCCACCAGACATATCATATCAATTTATTCATAATTTCACAATTCAAGTCAAAGACTTTCACAATATTTATGTCTCGACAATTGTAAACAGAACAAGTTTCACTTTAAATAACAGTAAAAGCAGAATATGAAATAATGACAATAAAACAATGAGTGTTCCAACCTTTATTTTATGAACAGTAAAACATGCATATTCTCCGTTATCATTGTCTTGTTGCGGCGTGCAACCCGATCCCACCTATTCACAATATCACAATCAATTTGTTCACCCGTATCACAATCAATTATCCACCCTTATCACAACCCCTTATCACAGCCCTCTTATCACAATCAATTTTGTTTATTCATCAAAAGCTTTCACAGTTCAGGCCAAGCCTTTCACAACACCTTTATTTCAACAATTGCGAACAGAAAACGGTATAGATCGTAAGCTTCAACCAATATCATTTTACAATAAAACCAACCAGAATATATGTAAACACCGTAACGTTGTCAACCCAGCTCAATCTTTATGTAATAGAATCAAGAGAACAACCAACACTTTTAACACATTTGCAACAACAATTGGTAATAATCGATTGATATCAAATAGCCACGTAAACCTCAACTGTCCTAAGACAGTTAAACTGCTATTCTCATAACTTCCTTAATATTATCAAAAATGAAAGCAACAGGAACATAAATATATATGTGCCTCGTAAAAACAATGTCAAACTACTAAACCGTTTTGTACCACAAGGGAACCAAATAAACAACCAATAATCTTTCCAAAATAACCACAACAATATTTAACAACAACGGAATAAGGCCAAGTAACCGTAGAAACAATAATGAACACAGAACAATTAAGCCAGGAATCAATTAACTTGGGAATGGGGAAGGGATCATGTTTAACAGACCATTTGGTGGTGCATAGATACTCGTCATCTCACCAATACACCACACACATGCATTTCACATAGCAAACAAGTGGGGACTCCTATTCCCTCAAGTCAAAGTTAGACCAAACACTTACCTAAAATTCGCAGGCCACTCACTGCACAATTATAGCTTTTCCCTTTGAATTCACCTTCAATACACTCGAATCTAATCATAATTAACTTAATATCATTAATTAATGCTAAATGAACTAACTTTACTGAAAATTATAATTTTTCCTAAGTTTTCTCAAAAAAAGTAAAAACCCAATCCCGGGCCCGCTTGGTTTAAACTCGGGGTTCGAACCAAATTACGTTTACCCATTCACCCACGAACTCAAATATACAATTAGTTTCGAAATCCGACCTCAATTCAAGGTAAAAATTCAGTTTTTACAAAATTCTCTAATTCTACACAAACCCTCAATTTTGACCATGAAAATTCTTAGTTTTTGATTTAAAAGTGATGAAAAACAATGAGTAATTGAAAGAGTAAAGTTTAGAATTGATTACCTATAACTTGGGGGTGATATTTGGTGAAGAAATTCGTTCCTAGGGCTTTGGGATTCGAAAATTTAAAGAAGAAGTCTGCTCGTTTTATATATATTTTCTGCCAGCTATTCTGTCTCCTTTCTCATGCCAAACGATCCCGAAACTCGATTTTTATGTCTCCAATGAATTTCTTGTGAAATTATAGTCAATTTAGGCTTTTGAATAACTCAATTTGACCTTATAATGAAGGAGATATGTAGGTTTTAATATTTGCAAATAGTGCAGATTTTTAATACGCCGTCAGCGGCAATTTCGTAATTAACCTGAAAAATCTGGCAACCTTAGTAAAATGACCATAAAATCCCCATACGATGTCCAAATTAGATGATTCTTTTTGCTACAGGTCCGTAATTACGATACGGATCTAATACTTCATTCAAAATAGAAATCGGAGCTCATTTGATCAATATGATATCATTTATGCTTGAAGAAACGACGTCGAAGCATAAGAAAGAATGAGCGCAACACAACCCAAACCTATTTGAAACTCACCCGAGCCCCCGAGGCTCTAAACCAAACATGCACGCAAGTTTAAAAGCATCATATAGACTTGCTCGTGCGATCAAATCATGAAAAGAACATGTAAAACTATGAATTAAACCTCAAAACTCATTATTTTTCTCAAGAGCACTTAAAGTTCACTATTTATCAACCAGATGTCTGAATCACGTCAAACGAACTCCGTTTTTCAATAAATTTCACAGGCAAGGCCTAAATATCATAATAAACCTGTATCGAGCTTCAGAACCACAATACGGGCCCGATACCAACGGTTTCAAACATAAATTCCTTTCTTTATTTCATTAATATTTCAGAAAAATAATTTCTTTCAAAAATTGATTTCTAAGGCTTGGGACCTCGGAATTCATTTTCGGGCATACGCCCCGGTCCCATATTTTACTGCGGACTTCCCAGGATTTTCGGAACATGAATCCGGGTCCGTTTACTCAAAATGTTGACCAAAGTCAATTTTAATAAAATTTTAACTCTAGGAATTACTATTTCTCATATTTTCACATAAAAGCTTTCCGGTTTCACGCCCGGAATGCGCATGCAAATTGAGCTATTTAAAATTAACCTTTTTAGGGCTATTAAGCCTAGAACAGAGTCCAATTTCATAGAATGACCCCTTGGGTCATCACACGAAACATCTCTGAGGCCTCCAGGACCTCAACCAAACTTACCAACCAGTCTTAATACCTTATCCAAACTTATTCGAGCCTTCAAAACGCATCACATAACATCAGAATCACCAATTTTTCATGGATTCAAGCCTAAGAACTTATGAAATTTCCAAAATCTACAACCGATACCGAAACACGTCAAAACTAGTCCAAATGACCTCAAATTTTACACACAGGTCATAAATGACACTACAGACCTATAGCCACTCTCAGAATTCCATTCCGATCTCGATATCAAAATTTCACCTATCGGTCGAAATCGCCGAAATTCTAACTTTCGCCAATTCAAGCCTAAATCTACTACAGACCTCGAAAACACATTCCGGACACACTCCCAACTTTGAAATCACCCAATGAAGCTAACGGAGTCGAAGGAATCTCGTTCCGGGCCCGTCTTCCCACAGTTCCAACTACGGTCCAATTTCTAAAGCTTAAACTCATATATAGGGACTATGTGTCCAAAAACTCTCCGAAATTCACGACTAATCATTCCGACAAGTCCCAAAAGCAGAAATAAACATGGGGAAGGTAGTTATTAGGGGATCGGGGTGCTAACTCTTAAAACGATCGGGCCGTTACAGTTCCCATTTCGTGAAACTAGCCCACCAGTTACAGAGACTACTCGGGTTCCTATTTCTTATCAAGAACATAGGAGGTGTCTCGTCCCTTACCCTTTTCTGACTGCTTCTTTGTGGAGAATTCATGGTGAACCTAAGAATAAGATAAATAGTGGTCAGGACTTTCCTAAGCTATATAAAATTCTGATTATTCCTTTTATTTTATTTTATTATTTTTTTTAAAAAAAATGCCATTTAGGACTCGATCTATTTACTATTTTTGAAATTAGCAGACATAAAAAGTAGAAAAATGCCTATTATTATGAAAACGGCCTTTTGATACTTCCATAGAAGGCTTAAAGAATTTTTCGGTAAAAACGGTTAAGCATGGAGACAAAAAAAATAGGCAAAATAAACAAAATGGCTACTTTAACGAAAACGAACCTTCGGTACTTCCGCGGAAGGTTTTAAGCAATCTCGACAAAAAATGGTCAGACATAAAGGCAAAATGGTAAAAGGAGAACAAAAGATGGACAAAACAGCTATTTTACAAAAAATGACCCTTCAGCACTTTCGAGGAAGATTTAAGGTTGTCTTGGCAAAACGGCCGGAATACGAGGTAAAGCAGTAAAAAGTGACCAAAAATATCATTTTTTCAGGAAAATTTTACGCACATGTAGAATTTTGATATCTTTTTTTTTTTTTTGAAAAATGTAGGCTGAACCAGATGGTGGTTGCTTACGTATCTTACATCCGGTGATAATCAAACTCGTGTAGTTCGGTGAAACTGATTATTCTTCTCTTTTGATTTTTATGAAAATTAATCTTTACACCTCATGCCAGACTACAGAATCTTAGTAAAAAAAGGATTATTTGTACTAAACTAGGAGAAAGATTCTTCCTCTTTTTTAAAAAATAAAAATAAAAATAAAATAGTTCCGCTCAATTAATTTTCTAAACCCAGTCGACAATGCAAGCAAGCCTTCCAAATGATGTAACAAGTAGCACATAAGTGAACATGATGGTCTCAAAGAGGGTACTTGTCTTATACGAACCCGGCCCCTGTGTCGAGTTTTGCTAAGTCAAATGCATATGATGCAAATAAAGCGAACCTACTAGGGATATCTAGCATGAGGTTAATTCTTCTAGGTTTAAATCCTATTAGAGAAGGTATCTAGACTGGCTTACTCAAGCGGACAACTCAAGCCGAGGAGGGTCAGTGTACCGATAGCACTGCTTTCCGGCTTAGCTGGTGTTGCTCCCCGCCTAAAACATGTGTGACTAAAATCCTTCACCGGGTGACAAGCACCTCGGCTATCTCAAAGAAAGCGGGTTATGTCAAGCAAAAGCCCAATTTTAATTTCAAGAAGACTCAGAGGGGAGTGCGTGAGAAGACAGTTTATATGTACAGTTCAACAATATCAAAGCTGTAAAAACGAACGGGTAGCACATTAGCCAAAAATAAATCACAATATATACAAAATTAATAAATCCAAATAAAAAGGTCAACATGTACAAGCTCGAATTCTGGTTGTCCCCAACAGAGTCACCAGAGTTGTCATACCCCTTTTATACCCCCAGAAAGATATGCGTTATTGTGGGTTAAAGGATTTTTCCAATTGAAGTGACAAACTTCAGTAGGGATTATTTTATGTACAGAGCCACCACTTGGAATTTTTTTTTCTTTTTGGGTGTTCCAAGTCACCTTTTATTTGAATCCCTAGTCAAAGGAAAGTTTGACTCTATTTTATCGGTCCGCAAAAATAAAGTTCGGGTAAGGAATTCTGTTGACCGGGGAGAAGGTGTAAGGCATTCCCCGAGTCCCGTGGTTTTAGAACGGTCACTTTATTGACTTAAAATTTGGCTTTGAATTAATTTTGGACAAAACTGTAATTTATAAGATTTTCATGTTTTACCTATCCACTTTTACTTCTTGATTATTAGATTTATCAAGGAAAATGATTTTGGATAAATTACGTTGTCATAACCATGCTACGCAAGCGAATGCGTGATCAAGACGAAATTTATTAATTTTATCATAACAGCACTACGCAAGTGAATCCGCAGTTATGACGAAAATTATTAGTATATTATTACTTTTGAAAAAAAAAACAAAGTTACTACATTTAAATAAATTAATGAAAAATTAACTATCGCACTACGCAAGCGAATCCGCGATTCTAATTAATAATTTGTTAAAACTAATGGGTATGCTATGAGATTATTGAATTAATTTATTGAATATTAAACATCACGCTACGCAAGTGATTCCGTGAACGAAAAAGTTAAAGCGCGCCTAATATTTGTCTACCAATGATTGTTTTATTAGACTATTGAAATAAGCAAGCATTGCTGGTGAGAAAAGAAAAAGCTGATTTTAATTATTGATAAAACATGGCCAACACTTGAAATTACTTGGCAGTTGACTGCCTTGAAAGGATATGGGCCAACTTAGTCAAATTATTAGGCCTCGCAAGGTTACAGGTTGTTGGCCCAAAAATTAATTGTTCTTGAATTAAACCCCCGTAGCCCAAATATGTTCGGATGGATTAATAACTGCACATGTCTTTTATTGACTTTTTTTCTTACAAATTACTTGGCTCCTGATTAGTTCACAGATTTATGCCTACACATCACAATGAATGGAAGGTACAAAAATAACATAAACACTTAATCATAAAAGAAGGAGAAATAAAAGGAACTACACATGAGATGAACTTTCTTTGCAATATTATCACATTATTGCATCTTAAACTAGTTTAGCATGGATTGCCCCATTTTAATTATATGAATCAGCAACATAAGCGAATCTTCCATGTTCCAGTTGTTCATGGTCTCAACTATTATAAAAAGAAGTGAAAAGTGTCTAGACTTTTAAAGAGAATCCACCATAACAGAAAGCATATTTATTAAAATGGTAGAATAGTAAGAAGTAGAATTTTTAAGAGAAAATTATTTCCTTGCTAACTTCAGATCTTAGATCTTGGAAAACAAAGATGGATTCTTTTCAAAATTCTACATCTACAACCTTCCTGTTAAACACAAAGACCAATAAGAGTTTGCTAATAAATAATTTTACACTTAAAAATCCACCATTAGAGTATGATAAAGCTCATTAAAATCAAATAAAATTCTCCTACTGTATTCCTCCATTTTTGCTCTTGAGATACAATAGAAATAAGGTTTTTCAGGAACAATTACAAAGCTTCTATACCTTCATTATTTAGGCTATAAGAAGGCAAGTTCATACAAATGGATTTCAATATTTAAACATACACTTTATCAGTCACTTAAAGCATATTTCAAACAGTCCAACAAGATTTAGAAAGCTAAAACAAACGCATGTTTCATAAATTCATTCAAGATTTATACTCGTAAAGGTAAAGGGGAATACCTAATGCGGAAAAACGAGAAGAGACAGCGAGAAAACCTTTGATACCAACGCTACTTGAGACCAACAAATAGAACCAGCAGCAGAAACAAAAGCAAAGAAGTGCTTAAAACTCAGGGAAACAACAGATTTTGAAAGAGAAGGAACCTAGCAAAAGCTCTAAGTGTTCTCCTATTTCTCTGAAATGATTTTACACTCAAGATACTCCTCCCAAAGCTCACGATTTCAGCTTGCTATATGGATGTTCAAGCTGATGTTTTTTTTTACTCTCAAAGCTGGATTTTTTAGTGTGTAAAATACCCAGCAACTGTGTGATAGATTGTGTCCTTAAGTCTGAAAAAATGACCTCTTTAAGTAGGAAAAATAAGTCCTTTTGGACAGATTTTGGTTCACCAAAAATCTGTCCAAAAATACTAACTTTTGTGTGCCAAAACAATCCATTTTTCACCAAATTCTGACATAAAGCAGAGCAGTTGTTTTTCTAGCATGTTTAAACAGTAAAATACCCAACAACCATGTACTTTAAACTCATGTATTCAGCTTTTATCTACACATAACTGAAATGCATCTTATATACTCAAACTTAAACCAACTAAGAACTAGCAAAACAAAAACAAGGCTTATATGTAATCAAACTAAATATTCAAACAAACTAAACTAAAGACAATCGATTTATGAGAACTAAACAGCACATGATTGGAATCAGGAAACACTACCTGAAATACAACTCAAATGAACATTGGTAAGCTATTGAACAACGATTAATAGAAACCTAAACAAACGACTAAGTACATAATTCGAAAATATTAAGCGAACCACTAACATTGATGATCAATGAAACTAACACGAATCACTGACCGCAGATCAACTATGACACAACTACAAGCAAATGACAGGAAAATAGAAAATCCAAAAAATGGAGGAAAGCATTAAGGCTCGAGTTTACCCAATTTGAGTGTCCGAACAATGGTGGCATAGCAGCTATTAGGCAGCGAGACATAGCGGGACAGTGGTACAGCTCAAGCAAGCTTCTAGTGTTGATTTTCATCAAAACGGCTAGTTTCGATGAAAATCGACAACAAAACCTCGTCTGAGGCCAATGTGATGAGAGAAATGAGAGGCAGTGGCAGCGAGGCGAGGGGTCAGCGGTGAGGGTTGAGGTACGATAGTGGGGTGGTGAACGGCGGCGCCGAGTGGAAGTATTGGCTCGAAACTAACATGAATCAGTAGTTCTTCAAGAGTTGTGTCCAAATATGTGTGTATTATGAGATGGGCATGGCTAGAAGTTGACTAATTTCAAAAGAAACTGAGGCTAGGGTTTCGGCCAAAATGGGATTCGTGAGGATGGAGAGAGATTTAGAAAATTTGGGTGTTGGATTCAAAAAGAGGAGGTTGAGATGAGTAGGGGGTGAAATTTTAGTGGTGTTTGGAGCACCACCGGGGCGGCGCACGGTGGTGACAGTGAGGAGGGGCGGCAGCTTGAGAAAGAGGAGAGAGGGGTCTCTAGGGTTTGGATTTTGAGAGAAATGGCAAAAAATCGAATTTTAAAAGGCTTTTATACCTCAAAGGGAATAAATGACGGTCATTGGATCAAAGATTATGGATGGATGAGATCATGTATTTAGATTTCTTAAATGAAACACGTAATTTTGATCCAAAACCGTCGTTTGGAACCTCTCCTGGCAGCCCTATGTGGATCGGGTTTGTGAGTTGTTTGGGCTTCTAATTTTGGGCCAATTTGGCTCAATTTCAATTAAAGTACACTAGCCCAATCCCTTAACCCCTAATTATCGTATTTAGTCCTAAAGAAAACATACAAGTAAAAAGAAAATCTTTTTGGTATATATAATTTTAAAATGCAAACTAAAATATACAAACAAAAGGTAAAAAATATTTTTGGTATTTTTAATAAAGGAATGCCAATAAAATGCACAAATAACTAAAAATCATACAAATATTAGTATTTGTAGGAGAATTAGAAGCGAGCAAATATTAGGTACTCACAGGGACAAAGAGAAAAAGTGTTTGACTATCCTTTAACCTACAATTCTAATGCTCGACCTCCACACCTTCCTATCAAAAGTCATGTCCTCGGAAATCTGGAGCAGTATCATGTCCTGTCTGATCACCTCGCCCCAATACTTCTTGGGTTGTCCTCTACCTCTTTTCGTACATGTCAAAGCCAACCGCTCACACCTCCTAACCGGGGCATCTAGGCTTCTCCTCTGCACGTGTCTGAACCATCTAAGTCGCGCTTCCCGCATCTTGTCGTCCACCGGAGCCACGCCCACCCTCTCCCCAATATCTTCATTCCTAATCTTATCCAGCCTAGTGTGCCCACATATCCATCTCAACATCCTCATTTCTGCTACTTTCATCTTCTAGATATGTGAATTCTTGACTGGCCAACACTCATCCCCATACAACATGGTCGGTCTAAACACCGCTCTATAGAACTTACCTTTGAGTTTCAGTGGCACATTCTTGTCACACAGGACTCCAGACGCTAACCTCCATTTCATCCACCCCACCCCAATACGGTGCGTAACATCCACGTCGATCTCCCCATCTCCCTGGATAAGTACTTAAAACTTCTCTCTTGAGGATTACCTGTGAGTCAAGTTTGACCTCCACATCTGTTTCTCCCGTCACATCGCTGAACTTACATTCCACATATTCCGTCTTAGTCCTACTCAACTTGAAACCTTTAGACTCCAGGGCCTGCCTCCATACCTCCAGTATCCCATGAACGCCGCCTCGCGTCTCATCAATTAGAACTATATCATCAGCGAACAACATACACCATGGCACCTCTCCTTGGATATGGTGTGTCAGTGCGTCCATCACCAAGGCAAATAAGAACGAGCTGAGCGCAATCCTTGGTGTAACCCCATAACCACCGGAAAAGGCTCTGAGTCACCTCTCACAGTCCTAACCCAAGTCATAGCTCCATCATACATATGCTTTATCGCCCTAATGTAAGTCACAAGCACATCTTTCACCTCCACACACCTCCAAACGACGTCTATGGGGACCTTGTCATACGCCTTCTCTAGGTCAATAAACACCATATGCAAAACAAAATTTAAAGTCCAAAAACAAAGTAGTTAGAAAGGTAGTTTATTTTGTCTTAACAATGCCACTTGACTTTTTATGATTATGACATTTGTCTTAATACGGTGCTTTTGCTTCTCCTATTCTATATAGATAACAATAATAATAACAATAATAACAATAATAATAATAATAATAACAATAATAACAATAATAATAACAATAATAATAATAGTAATGATAATAATAAATAATAATAATGATAATAATAATAATAATAATAATAATGATACTAATACTAAAAATAATAATAATAATAATAATAATAATGATAATAATAATAATAATAATAATAATAATAATAATAATAATAATAATAATAATAATAATAATAATAATAATGATACTAATACTAAAAATAATAATAATAATGATACTAATACTAAAAATAATAATAATAATAATACTAAAAATAATAATATATAGAATATAGAATATAGATTGCGCCAATGTTAACAGTTTACAGCATATTTCAACTCTCAGTAGAGTATGTTAAGATCAAATATCGACTCGGTGCAGTGAACAATTTATCACTTCTTGGTAGGTTGCTAACTACTTTAGTTTGCAGTCCACGTCAAATCAATATACTTCTTTGATTTCAATCTGATCTGAAGAAGACCTACAAACACCATTCACCATATAAACAGTTTTCGTTTCTTGTGTTCAACATATTACACGAGAAATCACAAAGACAAACACAACAAAAACATCCACACCTGCACAACCCAATGAAGATACTTTGAGTTCAAATAAAGTACCTTCCATTCCATGTAATGGATGTCAGTATGTCTTCCCGGAAAAACACAAGTAATCCTACACAAATTCAATATCAACAAACCACAATCAAATAATCCGGGTTCCAGATTCTCTTGGCCTATACCTCTACCTTTTCAATTTCTGGTTTTGGTTCTTTTTCCTCTGATGCAGCATCGTCTGCATTACCTTCTGCTCCTGTCAACATATCATCATCCGTAGCTGGAGGAATCTTGAACATTTCGTCATTTTCCAATGCCTCAAACTTCTCTTTTGATTCTCCTTTCAGTAGCTCAACAACCTCAAGCATTGTCAGTCTCTTCTCAGGTCGATTATGAGCACAAATGAGCGCAACAAGAACCAGTCTTTTAAATTCTTCCTCCACATAGTTTCTGTTCAACCTTGGGTCTGCAAGCTCACTGAACTTCCCTTCACGTGCAAGGGGTAGAGCCCAATCAGTGATTGTGCGTTTCACAGTTGGATTAAGCTTCTCAATTGGTTTCTTGCCACTAGCAAGCTCTAGCAAAAGAATACCAAAGCTGTAGACGTCACAGCTCTCTGATGCCTTCCCTAACATTGCATATTCTGGTGCAAGATAGCCTAGAGTGCCTTTTACTCTTGTGGTTACATGTGTTGCACCATCTGGGATGAACTTTGCAAATCCAAAATCAGCAACTTGGGCTTGGAAATCAGAATCGAGCAGTACATTGCTTGCTTTGATGTCTCTGTGGATGATATGTGGGGTCGCATGATGGTGTAGATAGCTGTCATACACATTACAGTCAAATAAATGAAGAGAAAACATAAGACCCTGTAACATCTGTGGGGAGGGGGAGGGGGGGTAGTCAGAAAGAAGGATCAAGGATGTTACAAATACTTACACAATTCCCTCAGCAGATCCAATTGCAATGTTCATTCGTCTCTTCCAATCAAGAAGGCTTTCAGCAGAATGCTGCCCGTGAAGATGAGAAAGTAAGCTTAAATTAGGCTTGTAATCATATACAATCAGACGTTCCTGGCCTTCAGCACAGTAACCACGTAAGCTTAGCAGATTTTTGTGTCGTACTCGAGCCAGAATTTCAACTTCAACAGCAAATTCCATCTCGGCTTTGTTGCTCCACACTTTTAGCCTTTTGACCGCTATCTGAAAATATGCATCCATCAAGATAAACTCTACGTTCATGCGCAGTAGGTGAAGTTCTACAACTTATTGTAGATACACATATAATATGGAAGCACTTAAACTTCAATGTCACGTGATGTCTTTTCAATTTAAAGATATTTCGCGAGTCTTTCATTCTCCTCTTTATATGTGCTTTCGTCAGGAAATACGTTAGTTCAAGAAATGAATCCTTTTAAGACACGCAGACACGTGAATGCACACGCACACAAACGGACATATAATTTGCATATTTTCTTAGTCACGGGCTCAAGGACACTGTCAGCTCTCTTCTAAACGTGCCTACACCACTCTGTCCACCTCCCTCCTTTTATATGTGCATTCGCCAGGAAATATGTTAGTCCAAGAAATGAATCTTTTTAAGACACGCATCGCACACAAACAGAAATATAATATGCGCTTTGTCCACCTTCATTTTTCAGCAGAAACATTCCATTCCATGGCTTCAGACTTTCAGCAGAAGCATTCCGTTCTATGGTTTCAGACCTTTAGCAGAATCTTCTTCTTGTTCCTCCTTTTTTTCATTTTTATACCTTGTTTCCTTTTGTTTCGGGGGAGGGAGGGTTGTCCACAAGAGGCAGGCGTAGATGCATCCATTGTCCCCAGAGCGATATTAGCATATATGCAGTATTTGTCTCTATACACAGATGACACGAATCCAGCAGAAAATACACAATTTTCTTTCAAGCTTTAGAATGATTATTTCATTTTAAAATATATTTGTTACAGAAAGAGGAACTTGACTCAGTTTTGAGAATAATTACTGGTTGCTGGAAGATAGACATGAGCTTTAGATAGTCTGAATAAATGCAGTACAAACAAGAAAACCAGGAAATCATATTAGAGAAGTAGTGAGATAGGAAAGAGAAGCAGTGATAGACTTTTGCAGAGAAATCTAAAGAATCAAGAACATTACAATGAGGAATATATGGCAAAGTAGTACACTAACATCCATTTGGAATTGCAAGTTATTATCAAATTGCAGCATGAAAGAATAACCATAACAGATCTCGAATTATATAAAATTAAATAAGTCCTGATCCTAAGACAAATGGGTCGAGTATAAGGATTACAGAAAGGAAGAATTAGCAGCAACGACAGTTATCCTGTAAAGCTAAGTTTTAAGAATGATTAGTACCAAATAACAGATTTAATACCATAAAGTAATACAAGCAAGAGAAAATTGGGATCTTAAATCCGCCTTTTCCCCCCAATAAAGGTAGTGTCCACGCCTTGGCTAATCCATGGGTACCTACTACCTACTATCTCCCACCCAGCTTAGGTATGGGGTAACTCTACCCACCATGGATTATACAAATGGGGAGAATTCACTTAATGTCGCCACTATTTGGATGTGAACCATGGTATTTCACATTT
The DNA here is from genome assembly GCA_005239505.1 of Nicotiana paniculata. Classification (NCBI taxonomy): domain Eukaryota; kingdom Viridiplantae; phylum Streptophyta; class Magnoliopsida; order Solanales; family Solanaceae; genus Nicotiana; species Nicotiana paniculata. The sequence continues at coordinate 10,104 of MDKI01230723.1, read as the reverse complement.
CACACAAACAAACCTAACTTCGGCTGATTTCAACATCTAGTTCCAAACTTTCAATTCAGACCAAACTATCAATCATTTAACCACCGCGCAAACCCAGATTAGTTGGATCAGAGAAAAAGGACCTACATTTCAAAGACACAGTTGTATTTATTATCTCTTTAAGCAACCTTGATACTGGTTTTCCCTATCTGATGAGAGATGGCCAGTGAATCAAACAATAAGAGATCCTTTTCTTTTCTTGGGTTGAATTAAGTGAAAAAGGACATAAAGAAGAGATTCTTCATAACTTTTCACAATGTAACAAAAAGTCAGCATAATAGCTTACCTGCAGCCTCCAACAAAGATGTGATTTGAATAATCCGATGGAGGCCGTGCTCATGTACTCTTAAGCACCAATTATTGAAAATACAAAACTCTGACTCGGTTTCAAGTGGAAAGATGCTCCTATGCACATAATTCTTTTAGTTTAAGTTTCTAAGTGACGAATACTGAACACAGTAAAATCACCATAATGTGTACGATTATTAGATCAAAAACAGTCTAGGAATGTCTCTAAACCCATTTAACCATATCTGAATTTCATTTTCATCATTCGAATACCAGGCCTAATGCATACATGCCGTGTTTTAGCATTGCATTAGATGATGGACAAGAAATCCAAATTTCCTTTGCTCTATGTATCGTTTATGATTTGGAAATTGCAAAAGTGGGTCAAATAAACATAAAAGGAGAGAGCGGGACGAGGAGAAGAATAGAGCAAAAGAAATGACCAATTTTTTTTTAAGAAGATGAACTTTTGACTACTAATGCCACCTCATTTGAGAATAAACTGTGATGCAGTGAAGTAACTCGTATTTTCCTCTTTGCTATTGTTGTGACCTTAATTGTGACTCTAATTAGCAAACATACATTTGAGAGAAGAATGTTAACATCATATGGTGTTTGCTGGTGATATCAAATAGATATTTCTCCATAGCCATATGTCCTTTACCTTATATTTGGTTTTATGAAGGGGAGAGGGGAAATTATTTAGTAGATTTGCCCAAGTGAAGAATATAAATTCCTATCTAGTAACTTCTTCCTGTCCATCTGGGATGAGCTAAAAAAACTTAAGCTTTTTTTTCTCAAAAAGCTGAGTCCCTTTCCTTAGAGAATACAAGACCCATGGTTATCTCTTCTCTTTAATTTATCCTCTACCCAATAAAACATCGTGCAAGCGTTGACAAAATCAAAATTATTAGTAACTTTGATGATGCTCGTCCATTAAGGTTGAGCTGTACCACATTTCAAAAGTGCTTATAGCTGGATAGGACCTAACTATTCCAAAATTATAGCTTTCTACTGAAACACCATTAAATGTTTTTCTAGACTTAAGCACCCAAGCAACCTCATAAGGAAAATCCGAATTATCTTCAAGATTCATCGCTTTACCAGCTAGGACTTGGAACCTGTTATATTAATAACATCATAATTACAATCACAAACTCACGACAAACAACCTTAGAAAGATTCCTCTGAGATCCCAAAATCCTAGTGAATGACCAGGGTCCAACTCTTTGTATGGCAATTAATTGTGGAATTTAAGTCAATGCTATAGGTATAAACTCATGTGTACCAATAGTGTTCCAGCAACTCTACAATATGTTTCATATAATTGTTCCAATCAGTTAACAAAGAGAAGACATAGACTGTTTTTTTTTTTCTTTTTAATCAATAAATCAGCAGATATTCACAATTATTGCAGAGGAAAATTTGATGAGCTAACTTTAAAGGGAAATGAAATCCACATGAATTACCTGAGATCCATCCCAGAGCTGGCCCCAATAAACACTTCCAAATCCACCTTCTCCAAGCTTGTTATCATAGTTAAAATTATTTGTAGCAGAGTGCAACTCCTTTAGAGAAAAAACCCTCCATGTTGGCTGCTTCTTCGCTTGCGCATTCCTGTATTATTTCAAACAGAAAATAAATTCACCAAAAAAGGGGGGAAAACAAAAGAGGAAGAAGATTTCAAATAGAAAAGCAATTCACAAATAAAAAGGGAAAAATAATAGAGGTTCCTGCACTTCCATTGGCAGCGTTCACTAAATTTAACACAATGAGAAGGCTACAGCAAGAAATAATTCAAATACAAGTAGTGGCTTTCAGTTCAATTTATTCTTCTCAATAAATGCAACTTTGTGTCTACTTAGAGCATTCTAGTAGAAAAAATTGTAAAAATAGCTTAAAATAAAACATAATTAGAACAATACCCGGCGGAATTTAAGAAATTTAGGACAGTAATAAAGGTAATAGCTTTGAACGAATTTAAGCACATACCGATCTGAACCCTTGACGCAGCAAAATATGGATGAAAAAGCCATAGTCTTCAAAAAAAACCCAAACTCAACTTTCCCTTTCTTAACAGAAACTATCAAATATTAAGCGCGTCGATCAGAATCAATCTTTAAACCCCATAAGCCGTGAAGTACACTCAGCTATCACTTTATCTGACTATTTTTCTGTGTTTCACTCACAGCTCAAGAAAAATAAAGCTTCTCCATTTCCGTTACAACCAGAAAACTAAACTTCCTTCCAATCGAAGCAATTTCAGAACCGAAAGTTTGGGCTTTAGTTGAGGGCAGATAAGAAGAAGATTCCAAATGGGAATGCTTTTTGCAAATATTATTAGTACTTCATTTTTCCTTTTGGTTGAAACTGAAAGGAGAGAGAGAGAGAGAGAGAGAGAGAGAGAGAGAGTGGGCGAATGTCGTGCAAAAGGAGATTATGATGGCAGGGTTAAGTCACTGTTTTACCTTTGGACTATGTTTTTGTTTTGTTTCTCATTAATAGTCACTGTTTTATGCAGCAGTGCGCTCTCTATTTTCAAACTAACCTCGTCGTGGCACGGGCCCGGGCCCGGGCCCGGGCCCACATAGGGGCTCTCTTGTCCTCAAATCATATCATCGTACTTTGCCGCAGTGGTTTCTTACACAGAGAAATGTATATACTTTTATTTTTCCCGCAAATTCTGTACGTATTTTCGGGCTACCAAGAATAAGAAAAATAGATTTAAAAAAAAATACTTGTAATTTCCAAATTAGTAATTGAACGAACAGCTAAAATAAAGTCCAAGACGATTAAACACCTGATTTATATGTTCTTTCTCTTTTGTCTACTAGCACTAGGACAAGGAGTTAGATTATAATATGTGGGGTAAATTTTATGTCCGATTACTGAATTTTACTCATTATACTAGTAAAATTATAAAATTACTTTGTTATCAAAATAAATTAAATATACGTTACTCGCTATAATAGTAAAAGTCATTAATTATTTTTGTCAGATTAAGAAAAATTAAAATATATGTGAATTGCTCAAAGAATAAATGATCGGAAGGCTAAACTACCGATTTTGTTAGATTATGACACGTTACTTATTACATCAATGTTTGTATTAGTCGAAATTTGGACCAAGCGTAACGATGTCATTGGCCGAGGTCGAAGCTTGGAACAGCTGGGCCGGAGGTTCTAACTTGGACGAGGTCGATGGTAGAAGCCGAAAGTAACGGTAGGATAGCTCTAGATTAGAAGAAGGGAATAGAATATTCCCTCCCTTTGTACTTTTTAGGGTTCCCCAACAAATGTTCCCTATATATAGGAAACAAAGGGGAGAAAAAGGGGATCTGAAACTCGCTGAAAGAACACTTTGTAATATTGACTGTTGAAAGGAATATACACTTCTTGTCTTTTCTATTGGTTCCCTAGTTAAAAGACACATTTTCGTATACAAGATCCAAGAACACAACGTTTCATCCACGTTGCTTGTCATTTGCACTGCTAACAACGAGATAGTTGAATCTCACATTTGGCATTTGGGGCGAGTTATTCTTTATTATTACATTTATTGTCATTGCATGCATTTACTCCACATATTCACTCGCATATTCATTGTCGATCATCATCAGAATCTTTGTTCGGAATTTAATACTACGATGCTTTAACTCACTCATCCATTACCACCTTTACGGATCTGAGAGTCATTAAGCTTAACTAGGATTAACCTTTCATTTTACTTATCAAATCTCTCTTAGAAGTATTTATCAGATTTTTGGTAAAACAATTTGGCGCCGTCTATGGGGATTTTCTAGTTAAAATATATAGTTTCTATTAGATAAAAGGAAAATAACAGCACATACACGCACACAACCATCCCTTTTCATCTGCACATACTAACAATGGCAGGAAGAGGAGAAGAAAGATTAAAGGCCATAGCAGACACTACTGTTAACCTCATGAATACCATCGACGAAGATAACGATGGAGGAGAGCTAAACGCCACACCCAGAGTTACGACAGGACGGAGCGGTTCACCCCCTCCCCACGGAAGTGTAACTGTTGTTCGAGAAAGAGACGTTTCCACATCAACAGCCGAGGAAGCGCCACCAGCGGTGAAAAAGTTACTAGAATCATGGTTGACAAGTACACTGAATGACTTCCTTGATAAGCCTACTCAAGGAGCGGCTCAGAACGATGCACCAGTAGAGGCAGTTACCACCAACGACCAAACCGCTCCCCACCCAACAGGTAACACTAACACTACAGTTGATGCAGGTAACGATGCACTTGCAGCCATATTGAGAAAGATGGAGGAAATGGAAAATGAAAACAAGGCACTACGAGATCAGATGAAGGAGCCAGGAGAGGGTCGACAAGATACCCGGTGCCCCAAAACTCCTACCCAAACGAGACGTTGGCCGATTCGTAGAACAACCATACAGTGAAGAAGCGGCCTCACATGCCATCCCCAAAACCCTCAAAATGCCGTCGTACGTGAAGATATACGACGGCACGACAGACCCCGAAGATCACATAATTCACTATGTCACGACGGAGAAGGGAAATGGCCTCTCAAAGGAGCAAGTGTCATCTGTATTATTAAATAAATTCAGCGAAACCCTAACAGGGGGAGCCCTGACTTGGTACTCACAGCTACCAGCACGATCCATAACAGTGTTCGAGGAAATGGCCGATAAGTTTGTAATTGCTCATGTCGGAGCCAAAAAGGCCGAAATCAAGGTGAGCAACATATTTTCCATTAGCCAGTCGCCTAGAGAGGGACTCAGGGAATTCCTCGCCCGATTCAACAGAGTTAGGATGATCTTGCCAAACGTATCTGAAGGCATGGGTTGGGACCTTCCAAAACGGGTTGAACAGAACTGGGTCGAGGGTGACCAGAAAATTGTTGAGCAGGCTCATGAAGTACCCTCCTACTACCTAGGAAGAAATCCACAACGTTTATTGCACCGAGGTACGAGAAGACGAGAACGACCTCAACGGCCCAACCCAACAACTAACATCAGTCCATACAGAGTAAAGACGAGATCGCCGTAATGACACCCGAAGGGATCACCAGGCCTACGTCCCAATCGTGATAGGCACCAGCCTTATGTCAGAACGGAAATTCCGCCATCCTCTCCATATGGAAGGGTCGTCCAGGCCAAATACAGGGACTCAACGGAACGACAAAGGTATGCCCCCACTCTTATCCACTCATAATTTTTGTGTCTCCCCTTCAGAAATAATGTACGCACTGGAAAAGCTCGGCCCAAAGGTGAAATGGACGCAGGAGATGAAGTCTGACCCAAACACCAGAAGATGGAATGTCCTCTACCAGTTCCACCAGGAACGAGGTCACAAGACGGAGGACTGCATAGATTTACGTAAGAAGTGGTGAAAATTCTCAACCAGGGACACCTTAAAGAATTGATAAGTGACCGCGGAAGATCCAACTTCGGCAGAGGACGAGAACAACATCAAGGGCTCCCAAAGCCGCCCTCCCCCACCCGCACCATCCAAATGATCATCGACGGAGGCGACGAGTCCACAATCAATCATGTGAAATTCACCACCACTCACAAGCTAAAGTGATCAATCACACACGAACGGTATGACGATCTCGAAGACAGTATCATCTTCGATAAATCGGATACCCACGGTTGACTTTCCCTCACCTTTATGCTCTTGTTATTGCCTTATGAATTTTGGACACTGACGTAAGAAGAATAATGGTTGACGACGGAAGTGGCGCGCCTATTATCCATCCTCGAGTTCTCGCCCAAATGAGACCCGAGGATAAGATAGTACCACGCTGTATAACACTAACAGGGTTTAACAATGCAGTTGAACGAACTTAAGGAGAAATAACGCTACCCATCCTGGACGGAGGCATCAAGTTGGAGACAACATTCCACATCATGAACCAAGATACAGCTTACAACGCCATCATAGGAAGGCCTTGGATACACGGCATGAGGGCCATTCCATCCAGCCTTTATCAAGTAATCAAGTTCCCAACCCCCTGGGTGATATTCAGCATCAGAGGCGAATAGCGTACATCACAAGAGTGCTACCGTATCTCCCAATATTGTACGTACACTCAACATTAGAAAGGGACAAACTCGGAAGCATAGCAATTATCAAAGTCGGGAACGAAACCCGACGATCAGAATGACATCATCAAGGACCCCGACATCGTGGAGGCCGCAGGGTCAACGGTATAAGACCTAGACCCCGTCCAACTAGACAAAAATGACGCCAGCAAAAAGGCTTACATCGGCCACAAACTCTCTGAACCAGGTAAATTTCATTGATTTTTACCTAACAATGCAAACCTATTCGTTTTCTCCCACGCAGATATGCCAGGTATCTCAAAGGACATCGCCAGGCACAAATTAAACGTGGACCCACTTTATCCGCCAGTATGGCAAATGATAAGGAAATTCAATGTCGCAATTAACGAAGCAGCCCGCGAGGAAGTAGAGATACTACTAGCCAACGGCTCCATCAGAGAATCCAAGTACCACTAGTGGGTCGCCAAAGTAGTCATGGTGAAGAAGAAAAATAGGAAGTGGCGCATGTGCGTTGACTTCACAGATCTAAACAAAGCATGCCCAAAGGACTCTTTCTCGTTGCCGCACATCGACCAGCTCATCGATGCAACAACAGGACACAAGTTGCTAAGCTTCTTGGACGCACATTCAGGATATAATCAGATCCTCATGGAAGAAGAGGCCCAAGAAAAAATAACTTTCATAACTCACCAATGGACTTATTGTTACCAAGTCATGCCGTTCAGATTGAAGAACGCATGAGCAACTTACCAAAGGCTGGTCACCAATATGTTCAAAGAACAACTCAGCAAAACAATGGAAGTATACATATACGATATGTTAGTCAAATCCGAAAGGAAAGAGATCATATCAACCACCTGAAAGAAGCCTTCGGTATCCTGAGACAGTACGGCATAAAGCTGAATCCCGAGAAATGCGCCTTCGGCATAACCTCGGGCAAGTTTCTCGGCTTCTTGGTGTCATAAAGAGGCATCGAAGTCAGCCCCGACCAAATCAAATCTATCGAGGGAATACTCGAACGATTGACCCGCAAAATATAAGTGCAAAAGCTGACCGGCCGTATAGCCGCACTATAAAGATTCATCTCACGATCTTCCGACAGACGCCACAAGTTCTTCAACGTCCTCAAAAAAGACAACGGACTCCAGTGGAACATATAATGCGTCAAAGCCTTAAGAGAACTGAAGGCATATATGTCCTTGCCTTTACTACTCGCTAAAGCCGAAATCAGCGAATGCCTCCTAGTATATTTGGCAGTGTCAAAAGTAGCGGTAAGTGCAGTACTCGTCCGTGAAAACAAAGATACGCAATCACCAATTTATTATATCAGCAAAACCCTAGTCGATGTCGAAATGAGGTACCCTCACCTCGAGAAGCTGACCTTGGCACTAGTCACGGCTTCACAAAAGCTCAGACCCTACTTTCAGTGCCACCCCATATCGGTCGTCATGACTTTCCCCCTTAGAAGTATCTTACATAAACCCCTTTCCCCCTTAGAAGTATCTTACATAAACCCGAACTATCGGGAAGATTGGCCAAGTTGGCCATCGAACTAAGCGAGCACGATATCACTTATCAGGCGCGAACAAAGATAAAGTCTCAAGTACTAGCTGTTTTGTTGCCGACTTCAGCGCCAAGATAATGCCCGAAGTCGAACATGAAGCCTCTCGTAACGTTTCTCTTCGACCTGACCTATGGGTCTTACACACCGACGGCGCTTCTAACGCATCAGGATCAGGACTGGGACTCGTCCTTGAAGTCCCAACGGGCGAGGTAATCCGCCAATCTGTACGATGTCCAGATATGACTAACAATGAGGCCGAGTACGAGGTCAATATTGCAAGACTAAAACCGGCCCTCAAATACGGAGCCCGACGGGTTATCCTTCGATGCGATTCACAACTTGTTGTTAACCAAGTAACAAGGACTTATCAGATCAAGGAGCAAAGGTTACAAAAGTACCAAACAGAAATCCACAAACTACTGCCCGAATTCGACGAATGCCGGCTCGATCAAATACCTTGAGCCCAAAACACCGATGCAAACGGACTCGCCAAGTTAGCAACAACAACAAAAAGCATAAATGGAAAGGAGAACATCGTCATATTACTCCACTCGTCATTAGATCAACTTGAGGTACACTCTGTAAACTTAAGATGGGACTGGCGCAACCGTATTAAAACTTACTTGCATGAGGGAACACTCCCAGTGGACAAAAAAGAAGCAAGGAAGCTCCGAATGCAGGCAGCTAGGTACAATATCATCGATAACTACTTGTACAAAAGGATGTTCGGCGGTCCTTTGGAAAATAGCCTAGGACCAAACCAAACCAGACGAGTACTCGAAGAGGTATACGAAGGCCATTGCAGCGTCTATACCGGTAATCGAGCACTCATCGGATGTCTCATACGGGTCGGCTACTATTGTCCCTCCATGAAAAAAGAAGTCGCAGACTTCGTCAAAAAATGCAAACAATGTCAGAAGTACGCCCCCATGATACACCAAGCAGGCGAACATCTCCATTCATTCATGTCACCCTGGCCATTCATCAAATGGGGAATGGACATCGTAGGGTCGCTCCCAGCCGGGCGAGGTAATGTGCGTTTCCTTTTAGTTTTGACTGATTATTTCTCTAAATGGGTGGAAGCAGGTACCGTCGCCCAAATACGCGAACATGAAGTCATCACATTCATATGGAGAAATATAATATGTCGCTTCGACATCCCAAAGGAAATCAGTTGTGATAACGGACCACAGTTCACCGGGAAAAAGACCGTTGAATTCTTCGAGAAATGGCACATCAAGCGCATAGTCTCCACGCCATATCATCCCGCCGGAAATGGTCAGGACGAATCCTCCAACAAAACTATATTAAATATCATGAAAAAGAAACTCGAGGACGTCAAGGGACTGTGGCCAGAACTACTTCCAGAAGTGCTATGGGCATACCGCACTACACAAAGACAAGCACAGGAGAAACTCGACACTCTTTGGTCTACGGCACACACGCCGTCATACCAGTCGAGGTTAGAGAGACAAGCCTGAGATACTCCAATGAAAGCGTACGAAACAACGATGAGAGCAGAAATAAAGATCTCAACGAGATAGAGGAACAGAGAGATATGGCATACATAAGGATGGTCGCCCAAAAACAAAGAGCAGAACGAAACTACAACAAAAAGGCCAAAGTTCGACCACTCAAAGTCGGGGACTATGTACTGAAGGGTAAAACGCAGGCAAGCAAAAACCCAAGAGAGGGTAAGCTAGGAACCAACTGGGACGGACCGTACAAGATCACCGCAGCAGTTAACAAAGCATCATTCCAGTTAAAAATAATGGAAGGGAAATTGTTGCCCATCAATTGGAACATCGCTCACCTCAAGTACTTCAACTTCTGAAAACAGACGCCCTCTAACTCGTACTCTTTTTTTCTCACTCGGGTTTTATCCCTAGATGGGTTTTACCAAGGAGGTTTTTAACGAGGCAATGAGGGGGCGCCTTGAAGTTCGAGCTGATTATTCATCGCTCCACATATCGCCTACTCCAGCCAGACCGATGAAGGGACTAGGTAGATGAAGAACTCAAATATATATGTTAAACAATGTAACATTCTCCAATGAAGTGAATAAACAAAGCAATACGCAGCACTTCTGATCACGCTCAACTATGTCTAATAAAAGACTAAACGGGTGTTGCAAATATAATCTGGGGTA
>ML314731.1:0-12847 GCA_005239505.1 Nicotiana paniculata | reverse complement strand
AACCCGATCCCACCGTACAGTTTACACTCCACCCTTGTTACCTCTCCACCCTTATTACTTCGTTTTGCAGCGTGAAATCCGATCCCACCGTACAATTTACACTCCACCCTTGTTACCTTTCCACCCTTATTACTTCGTGATGCGGCGTGCAACCCGATCCCACCCGACCATCACATTTCATGGAAAACAATAACAGCCCACAATTCAATCACAGGGTTTCATATCATCAAGAGTACAATTTCATAACACCCAACCAATCATGTGTTCATAATAGTCTTTATCATCCATTAATTCAACCACAAAGATGCTCATCAACAAGAATATAAGTTCATTACAACCAACAATCCATGTGAAGTTAAGCCACAATAAACCTTGCCAACAATGAGTCATATACGATATTTCCATGGCCATTTAGTTCAATTAGATCAATTCACAACTCACGTTCATCACTTGTTACACAACCCTTATCACTTAGATACATTTACACATTTGAGTTCATTACCATTCCTTCATACCAACATACTCAGGCATTTAACGAACCTTGCACATGATAGAGTAATCACATAAAAGTCACCTTTTACAATCTCAATTATCACGATAGTCGACTAAGAAAAATCAGAGAATGAAATATCACACCTTAACACAATCGCACAATCAATTCACATATACTCAGCAAGAAACTCATACCGAATGTTCGGACACCAACAAGGTGACTCTACGAAGATTAAAGTTAGCCATACATACCTCGAGTCGTCCCCTTTTTAATTTTTATCATAATTCACCGGACCGTCTAGCACCGTCAATCTATTCCACAATGTGACATATTTCACTTAGAGTTAGGAATCTTGTACTCAATTGAGCATTTTATCAAATACTATGTGACCCCTCAGACTACTAACCCCCTTTTTGAGAATAATTACCCAAGCTTGTTTTTTCCTTTATTAGATTACGAGGTTTAACTCACATGCATGCAAGACTTCACTTTTTATTTTTAAGAACCAACCTATGTATGTTTTATTCTTACCCAAAATATCAGAAATTGGGGAAATAGGGTGAAGACTTACCTCTTTGGGTGAAGAAGATGACAATAACTCGATAATTTTCGGGCTTGAGTGAGTTTGGAAAATCAAATTGGATGATGTTGAAACCTTCTCTCTCAAGAACTCTCTTTTTCTCTCTCTATTTTTGGTCAGAAAATTGTTAAAAATGAAGGGAAGGGGTGCTTTATAAAACAGGGGGTCCGCATTCCTGTCGCATATATGGCCTTCAAATGGGCCAATATGGGAACCACACTGCCCAGGTATGCGACCACTATGCGGTCTGCATACCTGTTATGCGATCGCATAGTGCGTCGCATAACCTCCCTCACAAAAACCATGGAGCAAGAATGCGACAAATATGCGGTCCGCATACCCAAAATGCGATTGCATTCCGGGCCGCATAGTTGTCCTAAATTTGGACAGGATATTGTGCAGGTATGCGACCACTATGTGGTCTGCATACCTGTTATGCGATCCATAGTGCATCGCATAACGCGCAATTTAAAAAAAAGTTAATCTTTCAAGTTTTGTGATACTTTTTACTCAAAACAGGACCGTTTTAAGAATTTCTACTGTTGTAACAGTACAGGGACCTATTCGGGCATTATATTAGGCATAGAAAATTTACGGGTCTTTACATAGAGGCTCGTTTCCGATGTTTTATGTGATAAGAATGTGCCGTCAAGACTTAAAGGTATGTTTTATAGAGTAGTGGTTCGACCGACTATGCTGTATGGGACTGAGTGTTGGCCAGTCAAGAACTCCCACGTGCAGAAGATGAAAGTAGCAGAGATGAGGATGTTGAGATGGATGTGTGGGTGTACCATGATAGATAAGATTAAGAATGGAGCTATCAGGGACAGAGTGGGAGTAGCCTCTGTGGAGGACAAACTTGGTCAACTCTTTCAACTCAAAGCTTCAACAATAAAATTCGTTCTTCCAAGCCTGTCCTAGGTATCCTGGAAAAAAAAACTGACGATTCACATAAGTCATAACACATCTTACGGAGTCACTCATGCCCGCAAACTACTGAGCGGAGTGTAATTGCTCAAAACAACCGGTTGTGTGCTACAGAAAACTGAATGAGAAATACATTACTAATTATTTTTGTCGTCAAAAGTAAAAGCAAACGACAGAATCATGGTTTCCCACTAACAAAATATGAGAAATAAGGAAGATAGGCACAAGAATACTCCCATATAAACACAAGGTAAAAAGAGGCTTATAAAGAGATAATCTAATGTATTCGATTATGGTTCAAACTCAATCACATCGAACTCTCCGGGAACTCAACTTTCGAAAGATTAAACTCTAATGTATTCCTTGACAAATAAATTAACCTAATTTTCTTGTTCTTCCAAAACAAGAAAGAAACATCACCTTCTAACTTGTTCCTTGAAAAATCAAGTGTTGTAAATTTCAAATTGCCTAAAGATTTTGGTACTGGGCAGTGAGGCTGTTATGTGAAAAGTATAGATTTGGAATTTGTCCTTTGAATTTCCGAAGGACTCTGGAATTTGTACAATGAGTTTATTTTAGAAAGTGATGGCGGGGTTATTCCAGTAAATTGGTTGTAGTTTAATTCAAGCAAAGTTAAATTCTTGAGTTGATTAAGAAATCCAGAAATATAAAAAAAAGCGCCCAATTTCACAATATTACTGCAAGATTCGAACTCACCTTGAGAAAAAGAAGAATGAAACCCTAAGATTGTAGAGAGGAACACAAGACCTGATACTTTACAGAGTTTAACTCCCCAATTTCAGGTATACCCTGGCTGTAAGTGAATGTATGATAAAATAGAAAGAAAAGTGGGTTGGAAAAATTATGGGTTGGGCAAAAAAAGAGGGGAAGTGACGTGACTGGGCTTATTGTGAGGAAAAAATTAGCGTTATTTTTTATTTATTTTAACGACCGGATTTATTACTTTTAGGGAGCGAATATTATTCCTTTGTCAATATCAAACTAAAAATTAACTTTAACGGCCGGAAAGAAAAAGTGATCCCTATTGATACACCTATAACGACCGATTTCATATCTCTTCCTTAAAAATGGTCGTTAAAAGTTAAAATTCTTGTAGTGTAACCCGTTATATCACAATATAGCTGAATAACACAAAAGAAACAGAAATGGAGAAAATGGGGCTATAATTCTGAAAATGACTGGCCCGGTCGTTACAAATTGGTTCAAGAAAGTCAATTAATTAAAAGCGTGTATTTCATGGAGACATACTATTTTTATATATAACATCTCTTTCCACTGTCCGCACAATGTCTGTGTTTACTGTCTTATAGATTCTTGATGCTGAAACATTATATATATTAGTGCTCTCTGAATTAGTGCTTTCTAAAGAGTTTGAATTATCATTTAATGTGTAAACGCTCAGATATTAGTTAGTAGAAGAAATTCCTTTTGCTGAGGCACATGGTAGACTAGGAGGCTGGATCACCTTCCCCTTCATCATAGGTCTCATCTCTCTCTCTCCAACAGATGTATACATACCTATATATTTGATATTTAATTAATAGTATATCAATTTTCATGTTTGCAGGTTAGAGGTGATATATAGTTGAATAAATGAGTATAAAATGGATATGTGAATTGCTTTTGTCCATGCATTATTACCCTTTCAGCCAATTTTTGCACCTCCAAACTTGAATACAACTTATTGTTAGGTTAAACGGTCCTAAAGATACTCGTGTAATATTGTCTGTTTTGGTCCAATTCCGTACGATTTTTCCCAAAAGGTTTCACATCATTAAGAATATTCAATATTTTATAAGGTAATTTTTTTCTTTTATACTTTTCGTACGAGACTTTGTTCTCACAATCGACACTTATAACCACATTCCGAAGAACACTTCAGTATAAATGTCCGATTTTTGCCGTATTTTGCTAGATAATGCAGAGAAAATACTCTTTATGTTATTTCATTTTATATGACACTACAATATTGCTTTTTTAAAAATAAGTACTGTAGTTAATGGTGCTGGAAGTTTGATTCCTGTCCTTGCTGCTATTATTGCCGACTCATGCATTGGTTGCTATTCTATCATCTGGGTTTCATCCCTCCTCTCTTTATTGGTATGTACCCACTATTTCGTCTCTAGCAACCATTTTTTTTGTTTTGTTTTGAAAAACTATACGTACATGTGAGTAATTTCTATAAAGTTAACTTTATACATATGTGTATACTAATCACAAGTCAAACGTATATATTATGATTTTGCACAAAATAATCTCACATAAGAGCGTTAGGAAAAACGCAGCTGACATGGAGGTCTATGTTAGGACCGAAAAAATCATGTGTCATGCGGAAGCTAGCGAAGCAAATCTTGAACGATGATAAATCAGACAACAAACGAGAAATCTATCAAAAGAGACACAAACATTTAACGTGGTTCGGTCAATTGACCTACGTCCATGGCGGAGATGAGCAATTCACTATAATAAAAGAGAGTACAAAATAACGAGAGAACAACCTCACGAAGAGGCAAACACAAGTGACACACTACACTTGTCCTGTAAAGTTCTCCCCATAAACACGACTCTCAAACACCATATGGCTACATTGTGGATGCTACTAAATGAGAAGGAAGGATCCTTAATTTATAGAGGTCCAAACCTTTTCCTACAAGAAAAGGAACTAGCAAAATATGGAAGAATTATAATTTTCTTTTACAAGAAGGAAAACTCAATTATGGTAAATATGTTGTCCTTTCCTTCAAGAGATAGGAAAATCAAATATGGTAAGAAATCAGGACAACCCCTAACAATTCTCCCCCTTGGCCTAAATTTTCTGACAAATTAAACTTGATCCACCTTCTTCATATAATCTTCAATAGGTCGCATCTCCAAATCTCCACCACAAAGTTTGTGTCAACGAGAGTAGCACTCCGGTCAAATTTTTCAAATAAAAATCTTGATTATCGTCAAATGGTCTGCGGCTAGAACTGAACCCGCCAAGATGAACATATCTTGAACTTCGCTCTGATACCACTTGTTAGAGCTGAAAAATCAGGTGTCATGCGGGAACTAGTAACGCAACAATTGAACGACGATAAATCAGACAACAAAAGAGAAATCTATCAAACGAGACACAAACATTTAACGTGGTTCGCTCAATTGATCTACGTTCACAGTGGAGATGAGCAATCCACTATAATAAAAAAGAGTACAAAATAACGAGAGAACAACCTCAAGAAGAGGCAAACACAAACTAACACTTGTCCCGTAAAGTTCTCCCCCTAAACACGACTCTCAAACCCCATATGGCTACATTGTGGATGCTACTGAATAAAAAGGAAGGATCATCAATTTATAGAAGTCCAAACCTTTTTCTACAAGAAAAAGGACTAGCCTTACATGAAAGAATTATAATTTTCTTCTACAAAAAAGAAAACTCAATTATGGTAAATATATTGTCCTTAATTTAATGGGATAGGAAAACCAAATATGGTAAGAAATCAGGACAACCCCTAACAATTCCCCCCCTTGGCCTGAATTTTCTGACAAAATAAACTTGATCCACCTTCTTCATATAATCTTCAATAGGTCGCATCTACAAATCTCCACCACAAAGTTTGTCTGAACGAGAGTAGCACTCCGGTCAAATTTCTCAAATAAAAATCTTGATTATCGTCAAATAGGTTGCGGCTAGAACTGAACCCGCCAAGATGAACCTAGCTTGAACTTCGCTCTAATACCACTTGTTAGGGCTGAAAAATCAGGTGTCATGTGGGAACTAGTAACGCAACAATTGAACGATGATAAATCAGACAACAAAAGAGAAATTTACCAAACGAGAAACAAATATTTAACGTGGTTCGGTCAATTGACCTACGTCCACGGCGGAGATGAGCAATCCACTATAATAAAAAAGAGTACAAAATAACGAGAGAACAACCTCACGAAGAGGCAAACACAAGTGATACACTACACTTGTCCCGTAAAGTTCTCCCCCTAAACACGACTCTCAAACCCCATATGGCTACATTGTGGATGCTACTAAATGAAAAGGAAGGATCATCAATTTATAGAATTCCAAACCTTTTCCTACAAGAAAAAGGACTAGCCTAACATGGAAGAATTATAATTTCCTTCTACAAAAAAGAAAACTCAATTATGGTAAATATGTTGTCCTTTCTTTCATGGGATAGGAAAATCAAATATAGTAAGAAATCAGGACAACCCCTAACAATTCTCCCCCTTGGCCTGAATTTTCTGACAAAATAAACTTGATCCACCTTTTTCATATAATCGTCAATAGGTCGCATCCCCAAATCTCCACCACAAAGTTTGTCTGAACGAGAGTAACACTCCAGTCAAATTTCTCAAATAAAAATCTTGATTATCGTCAAATAGGTTGCGGCTAGAACTGAACCCGCCAAGATGAACCTATCTTGAACTTCGCTCTGATAACACTTGTTAGGGCTGAAAAATCAGGTGTCATGTGGGAACTAGTAACGCAACAATTGAACGATGATAAATCAGACAACAAAAGAGAAATCTACCAAACGAGACAAAAACATTTAACGTGGTTCGGTCAATTGGCCTACGTCCACGGCGGAGATGAGCAATCTACTATAATAAAAAAGAGTACAAAATAACGAGAGAACAACCTCACGAAGAGGCAAACACAAGTGACACACTACACTTGTCCCGTAAAGTTCTCCCCCTAAACACGACTCTCAAACACCATATGGCTACATTGTGGTTGCTATCGAACGAGAAAGAAAGATCCTTAATTTATAGAGGTCCAAACCTTTTCCTACAAGAAAAAGGACTAGCCAAATATGAAAGAATTATAATTTCCTTCTATAAGAAGGAAAACCCAATTATGGTCAATATGTTGCCCTTTCCTTCAAGAGATAGGAAACTTAATATGATAAGAAATCAGGACAACCCCTAACAGAATACTCAATAATCTCACAGTATTTAATACTTAATTACTTATTTTATAAGTTCTCTTTTTTTTTTTTTTTTTTGTCTTTTCTACTTGTAGGGCACCATCTATTTAGCTTTAACAGCAACACTTGATTCTTTGAGGCCTAAACCATGTGAAGTTGGCTCAACATCGTGCAGTCCT
Source organism: Nicotiana paniculata (assembly GCA_005239505.1). Taxonomy (NCBI): domain Eukaryota; kingdom Viridiplantae; phylum Streptophyta; class Magnoliopsida; order Solanales; family Solanaceae; genus Nicotiana; species Nicotiana paniculata. Next base: position 5,722 of record ML314731.1, on the reverse strand, counting down.
ACACCAAAAGTTCAGTATGTAGTACTCTATGCAGCCATAATTCTTGCAACTCTGGGGAGTGGTGGTTCCCGATCAACCCTTTCAACAATTGGAGCCAATCAACTTAATAGGCCAAAAGATCAAGGGATTTTCTTCAACTGGTTCTTTTTCTTCGTATATGGTTCTTCTGTATTAGCATCCACAACTGTTGTCTATGTTTAAGATAATGTGAGCTGGAAAGTCGGATTTTTTATTTGTGTAGGAGCTAGTGCTCTTTGTTTAGTCATTTTCCTAATGAGAAGCAGATTTTACGCCAATTCTAAGCCAGAAGGTAGTCCATTCACCAGTTTGGCACGTGTTGTGGTTGCAAGTATTAGGAAAAGAAAGGAACCATTCCCATCGAGTGGTGATGATTTCTACCATGGACATAGTGTTGCACCAAAAGCAATAGTTGTTCAACCTTCAAAAACCATGAGGTACTAGTACTATATATTATAACTGCTTAATTGTATGATCATTTCATTTAAATGTTTAAGTTATCAAAGAGAAAACAATTATATCTTGCTCCTCATGTGCAAGCCACACAATTTTTTTATGGGCCAAATATATAAAAATTCTTGGTTAATTGGTGTCGTTGAGATTTGAATCCAAGACAACTTGGTTAATTTGATACTATGTATAATTTGTAATCATTTCATTTAAAACTTTACGTTATCAAAAAAGAGAACATTTTTATTGACTTAATCTCAAAAAGCAACGTGGTCTTTATCCTCGAGCTTAGGGCATCCCTTGTCGCTTAACAATGCTTTATTTGCATCATTGTTTGTTTTATATTGTCTCAATGGTGAATTATTGGCAAGTAAATCCTGACATTTAGTACTGTCTTAGATTTAGTATATTCTAAAATAGCACCATAAAAGTAACAGTCAAATCCACTCTAGGAGACATGAATTAGTAGAATATGATCGTGCCATGATTGAAAATTTTAGTGGAGCTTTAATTTGAGACTCCTATTTGAGATGTCAGCATATTTTTAGGTTTGTCTATCAATCTAGAAAGACATTTTTTTTAAAAAAAAAAAAAATCTTGAAAGACTTAAATGGACTGTTTGGACCATGATACGAAAGCAATTTTGAAGGTTCAATTTTTTCTTTGTGCATATACTTTCTATAAGTATGTTCGGATATAGTGAATCGTATCATCTGAAAATAAAGAGTTTAAGGGAATGAATACTTTTTATGGAAGTTTGTTATCGTGATGCAGGTTCTTAAACCGTGCAGCTATTAAAAGTGAAGGTGACGTTAAACCAGATGGCTGTACAGCTAAACCATGGAAACTTTGTTCAGTTCAAGAAGTAGAAGATTTTAAATCCTTAATTAGAATAGTACCACTATGGTCAAGTAGCTTTTTTCTTGGGACAACAATTGGTGTACAAGCAAGTATGTCAGTCCTTCAAGCCTTAGCAATGAACCGTCACGTTGGACCTCATTTCCAAATTCCAGCTGGTTCCATACTCGTTTTTTCCATGATTTCTACAGCTCTATTCCTCACCCTGTTCGACAAATTTATTTTTCCTGTGTGGAAGAAGTTGACTGGCAAATCTCTAACTCCTCTCCAGAGAATTGGCGTCGGGCATGTGCTCAATGCTCTGGCCATGGGTGTCTCGGCCTTAGTCGAGTCGAAGAGGCTAAAGGTAGCAAAATTGAACAACCTTGATCAAGGCTATAATATTGTGCCAATGTCAGTGTTATGGCTTGTGCCCCAATTAGCACTTGTTGGCATTTCTGAGGCATTTCATTTTCCTGGACAAGTTGCATTTTACTACCAGGAATTTCCAACAACCTTAAAGAACATGGCAACAGCGATGATTTCGGTGATTGTTGGGGTCGCATTTTACTTGACTACTGCTCTAATTGATGTTGTTAGAAGGACAACAAATTGGTTACCAGGTAACATAAATAAGGGAAGGCTGGACAATGTGTACTGGGTATTGGTTGTAGGGGGAGTCTTGAACTTTGGTTACTATGTAACTTGTGCTTGGCTTTACAAGTATCAAAACCTGGGCGGCGTGGAGCATAGTGATTCTCCTTCTGATGAGTGATTCACGGGTCAAAAGAAAAGAAACTTTATAATTATGATTATTGACCTTCAAGTTACATCACAATTACGATTTAAGAATATATATATAACCACTTTTTACGCCTTTTGGTGTTTGCGAATAAAATGAGAGGATCGGTACTTACATTTGGCTTTTGCTTATTCTTTTCTACTTGCATTTTGCTAGAAACTAAGTGAAGTAGATCATTACTTCAGTATGACACGGATTATATTAGGTGATTGTTAGATTTCCATCCCCATTTCAAGAAATTGTTTAATTAGTTCATCAAACAATACTTACTAGTATAGATGTTCAGAATCATTTTGACAAGGTCCATGTAATTATGCATTTTCTATTTATATCTTGACCTAATTAAATTTTTCTGCGAGCTCTGAGTTTCTAGTCTGGCAGGCATCATTAGTGCATACACTATTTTCCTTCTCCAACTATATTGAACAGTTAATCTATTACGTTAATGCAAATTTGATACCCGCCGCCCCTGTATCTAGAGGCAGACTTTACTTGGTGGGTTGAGGGGTCGCATGACCTCGTTAGTTTTCGCAAAAAGCCTGTATATGCATATTATATATATTTTGACATTTATATTGAACCCCTTAATAGCTTGTTTGGATGGTTGTTATACATTGTTTCATAGTGTATCATGATGTATTGTATTGTACTGTATCGTTTGATGAATATAATGTTTGGATAAATTGTATCGTTTGTTGTTGTTTCATGACATCACGCACCAACAATATAAAGAATAAACTTGCAATATTATAAAGAAAAATTATGATACAGAGTAAATTTGTTATATAAAAAGGTAGGGTAAATAACAAAACCAAATTATTTAATAATAACGAAGGGTGAGATGAGAAAAAAAGACAAGATAACGATGCAACTACATCAAATCGGTCGTTACATAAAGTGACACATTTCGTCGTTATGTAACGACGGAATTAATGATACGATACAATAAAATTTAAGTACCAATCAAAATAAAAATCAGATTTAAAGTAACAATACGATATAATACAATACATAACAACCATCCAAACAAGCTGTAAATATTTTAAGTGTGTACCCAGAGACAAAGAGGCAGATGGGAGAACTGGTTGCATACTAGGCACTTTAATTCTCAACTTTGCTGGTGACGTAGGTTCGAAACTCACATTCAAGTTTTTTCTCCTCCTTTTTATTTGTATTCTTTGAGTACAATGTAATTTATATTTAATAGCAAATTGCTTTATCTTTTACTTTTATCTCTTCTTTTTTTTTGAATTCAATTATAATTTAGTACTAATATATAATAGTCAACTTAATTAATATTTCAGTTCTTTGAATATAATGTAATTTATATTTAATAGCAAATTGCTTTATTTTTTACATTTATCTTCTTCTTTTTTTTTAAATTATTTATAGTTTAGTAGTAATACACAATAGTCAACTTAATTAATTTTATTCCTTCTCTTTCCAATAGGGGCGGGCATAGTTTGGGCAAACCCGAAATTCGAACCGAAATCCGAACTTTTTGAATTTTTGGATTATGGATTGGAGTTCGGATTTTATTTTTAAAAATTTTGGATTTTGGATTGGATTTTGGATTTGGTACTTCGAAATTTTGTGATATCCGAAAATCCAAAAAACAATTACCTTATATTTAGCTTACCCTTTAGACATTAGCCCATTACGTCATTACTCTTATACATAACTAATACTAATAAATCTAAATCTCCAATAGTATCATGTCCATTAAACATTAGCCTGTATATTCAATGCAAATTACTAAGTCCAATATAGGATTCTCTACCAAATCAAATATAATATAGGTGTGTTTGTAAATACTGAAGAGTCGAGGCCGAAGTTGACTAAAGATTGAATTTTTAGGTCACCTTTCCCAGTTAATTTTAATTTATAATAGTATAATTTGAATCAGTGTGATATATTGCATATTCGAGATTTTTTTTTGTGAAGAGGCATTATATAAAGTCGAGAAGATATCAATAACTAAAGCATATTTTGATTACCTTCTTTCTACTTCATTTAAATGATTATTTTTATGTCGAGTGTTTTCTATAAGCTCAACTTATAGGCTTAAAATCCAGAACTGAAAATCCGAAAATCCGAAAAAACCAATCCGATTAGTCTAAAACTAAACTTAATTAATCCGATCCAATCCGAAATTATTTGGATTGGATTTGTGATGCGTGGCTAGATTTCATGGTTTAACATGTTATATGCCTTACATGTTATGTGCGTTAATGATAAAAATACACTTTTTATGTGCATAATGGAGTCTATTTCATGTGTAGGTGAATTGGAGATGGAAGCCGAGCTAAATGGATGCAAAAAGTCGAAAATACGCTCAAGAGGCGAAGAGGAGTGCACCGGGCTATAGCCGGGCATTTGAGCCTTAAGGTCAGGCCTGGCCTGGCTTTATCCAGGCGTTTGAGCCTTAAGGCCAGGCCTGGCCTGGCTTTATCCAGGCGTTAGAGCCATAACTCCAGGCCTGGCCTGGCTTTATCCAGGCATTTGGGCCATAAAGCCAGGTCCCTGGTCTGGTCCAATCCGAGTTTTGAAGATTTTAAGTGTTTCCCGGTTTGAGTAGAAGTCTCCTACACGTTTAGGGTTTGTCCCAAACATATAAATAGACCCAAAAACATAACTTGAGGAGAGATACCATTAGAGACAAGAGCCGACTGAGGAATACTACTCAGAGAAGCCAAACATCGATTTTTACAACTTTTATTCATTACTTTGTAGTTTAATTATGAAAGTTATTTTAGAGTTGATTAGTATGAGCATGAGTAGCAAATTTCTTTAATCTAGGGTTTTGGTGGAACCCGTTGGGGGGTAAATTTAGTGTGATATTAATATAGTTTTGATTGGTTGATTAATCTCTATTTGTTCAACTACGTTCTTGTTGTAGTTGATTGAAGGGCCCTCAATTAGTTGTTCCTATTTATTATGTATCTACTTGAGAGAGAGTGCATATTTAGGTAGTTGTTTGAACAACACCACTCCCAGACTATATACGAAAGTCATCNTCTTTATTACAATTGTTTACACCTTATTGTAGTTAATCTTTAGTTTTAATATTTTCATTCAGTTGTAGTAGTTTAAACAACACCAAGTGAAAGTTTAGTATTCTAACAGCTTGCTTGATATGTTAACTCCCTGTGGGATCAACTCTGGGCATAATACCCCGGATTATATTTGCAACGCCCGCTTAGTCTTTTATTAGACATAGTTGAGCGTGATCAAATTTTGGCGCACCAACTCAACCTTATGTGTGGAATCTGTATGATATGTGTGATTGTCAAGATGGTCACTTTCAGGGTTGTGCTTATATTTCTTATCTTCCCCCAAACCCTTACTTTGATGGTTCTTCTTTTTCTTGTGAAGTTAATAGGAACAAAGACCCCAGTGATGATGACCTGAAAAGGATCGAGGATATGATGAAGTGCCTTTTGGAACAACAGGAGGAGATACAACTGCGGGTACAAAGGCAAGATGAAACTTTCGCAACGCGGAGGCTCAAACGAGTCAACTAGTTGAAGCTTTTAATACTCAATATGCCAGTATTATGGATAGTAGCCAGGAGTAGTGTACATTAGAGATGGAAATTGAGGTGCCAATGGAGGG
>ML314730.1:0-70737 GCA_005239505.1 Nicotiana paniculata | reverse complement strand
AAGTCTGGGCAGCACCAGTCACTGAGAATGGAATCAACAACAGTTTTATTGCTTCCTGAGTGATGTTTGGATGCCGTTGAGTTTTGCAAATTGACAGGAATTTCTTTAGATGCTGCTGGGGATCTTCAATGTACGACCCTGAGAATAGCCCTTTGTTCTGCAATAGGTGCAGCATATTATTTATAATCTGAAAGGACTCGGCCTGTATTTGAGGAACCAATATTGCCGTGGCCAAATTCTCAAATGTAGGTTGTGCCCAGTCGTATAAAGGAGCTTCAGCGACTGGGTTTACCACATCATCCCCATTATTATTCCGGTTGTGTTGATCGTCCATGTCGGTTTCAATTTGTGGTTGATGTTTGCTTTTTCGGTTGGTCCGGTTTATAATCCTGAAAACATTCTCAGGGTCTGATAAGGCTTCAATTACTTCACCAGTCCTCGATGAGGTCCTAGGCATGCACCTACAACACTTAGCAAACGTTAAACGTTCAATGTGAAAACAAAAATTTTAAAGAAAATTGACTATGTTTCAGAATTTTGTATTTCTTTCAACTCAATTGATAATACCGTTAATTCCCCGGCAACGGCGCCAAAATTTGATCACGCTCAACTATGTCTTATATAAAGACTAAACGGGCGCTGCAAATATAATCTGGGGTATTATGCCCAGAGTCGATCCCACAGGGAATAGACGTATCAATTGAGTTTATAAAATACTACTGGTACTTATTCAATTTTCTCAATACTTTTGAATATAATTTGGTGAGGTTTACTAAATCTAATAACAAAATAATAAACTAGTAATTGACTAACAATATAGTGTAAACAATGATAATAAAGGTCTAAGGTTATGGTTTCCCCCGTTGGTGAATTCTTTCTCGGTCTAGGCTTGCCCGTAGTGTCTAAATANAAATTGAATAAGTACCAGTAGTATTTTATAAACTCAATTGATACGTCAATTCCCTGTGGGATCGACTCTGGGCATAATACCCCAGATTATATTTGCAACGTCCGTTTAGTCTTTCTATAAGTCATAGTTGGGCATGATCAGTTGGCCACTAACGTCAATGAACAATCGCGTTTTCTCTTATAAATACTTGCTTTATTCCCTTCATTAAGAACTTTATCATTCTTCAGCAAATATCTTCTTCCATAGACTCATCTTTCTCCACCACTTCTTTCGTCGTGTTAGCTTAAAATTGTGACAGTGTTTTCTTCTCCTCCTTCTTACCCTAAAGAACCCATGACTAAAACATCCAAATCGGTTCCTCAGAAAGAAGAAGGCTCCCAATCCATTCCCCAAAAAGAAGGAACCTCTACTTCTTTTTCTCGTTCGGCCAGTGGCAAACCGCTGACGCTTAATGAGATTATTCTGAGAAAATTTACCTTGCAGAAGGACTTTACGGTAGAGAAACCTCCCGATGTCGCTGGTCGTCGAGAAAATGCCACGAGGTATATATGATCAATCGAGGAGAGACACCTCGATGCTATAAGGAGAGAGTGTGGATGGGGAGAGGAGGTCGTTCTGCAAATACCCTCTCGTGAAGAGGATATTACGACCTACGTAGAGGGGTTCTTGTCAGTGTATACATACCCTTTTACATTAGTTCCCCTGGCCCAGATCCATCCGTCCTTCTGGAGGGTCGTGTTGATGATGAGGTTTTTTGTTGACAAAGCCGGGATCGAATTCACCCTCAGCCACCTCATTTGATTGTAACGGCCTCAGCATTTTCGAGGTCTAATTAAACTCCAACGTCGGGCCACCAAAGCTTTCTTTGCCAGCAGCGACGAGAGCAGGGATCGGGGCAGGATGAGCCGGTTCATCAGAGTGGGGATCATCGACATCATTCCCTAGGAGTTCTTATCATTCCCCGAGAAATGGAACTTCACACGTGAGTAAAATGTGATGCTTCATCTTCCTTTCATTAATTTTGTTACACGTCGAGTGACTGTTTCTGTTTCTCTTCTTTAAACGGTCCCCTGGATGCCTGATGCGGTCCTCGACCTCCCGGACTGGGCTCGCAAACTTGCAGATACCTCTACATACGATAAACACATATGGATAGACTTGTCGAGGAGCAAGTGGGAGGCGAAGCACCATGGTATATGTTATAATGATACTTCTTCCCTTTTAAGAGATACCTTTCTTCACAGGACCTAACTACTTTGTTGCAGGTATTGGTGAGTTCTTCGAGATGAGGCCACCCTCTCTTGGTAAGGAAGAGGAACCTTCGGCTTCGAAGCTGAAAAAAGATAATAAGAGAAAAAGGTCCTCGAAGGACGAGGACTCCCAAAGCAAAGCAAAACCAGCTCGGGGACATAGGAAGAATGTAGTCACTAATAAGAACTTATTCATCCGTAGATCCACGGGCGATGATGACGATGAAGTGGAGGGTTCGACGTTGGTGACTCGAACCGGAAAGCCTTCCGAGGCAGTTAAGCCCGCAACAACCGAAGCCCTTAGCCTCGAAGGATGAGATAAAAAGAAGAAAAAGTTTGAAGGCCCTTCGTCTCCAGACTTTCCAGCTGCTTCCCAGACATCGGGGAATACTTCAAAGGTAAAAGGCGTCAAAGCACCTTTGCCCGATCAGAGAACCTCAGGAGATTTTCCCGAGGTCGTTACAATGGGCCACTCACCATCATTCTCAACTTTCTCAAAGGACACCATTAGGATGCTCGGGACTTGAAGACGCCCGAGTTAGGAGGAGTCCCAAGTGAGAATGACCCCTTCCAGGGTTGCTTCACTGGGGTCGATGAGGCTGAACCGGCTGATGCAAAATCAACCTTCGAGGAAGCTCAACGGCTTTGTTCAATGGTGAGTTTTTAATAGTGCTATAGTTTTTCCGACTTATATTTTCTTTCTTTTTCTGAACAAACTTTTCTTTCCATAGGTCTTCGACAAATTTAAGGCTGAGCTACGTCGTTGTAAGGCCGAGCTGCGTAGATCTTCTAATAAGGAGAATACCCTCAGACTTCCTTGTGCCAAGAAGGAAAAGGAGTTGGTACAGCTTCGATCGGAGTTGGCCCGAGCTCGGGACTACGAGGATGAGCTTGAGAAGCAGGAAACCTTAGTTTTGAAAGAGTATGGGCTTCTTCTCCCATCTTTAGAGGCTAAAACTTCGATGACTCAGTTGTAGCAGAAGGTAGAAATGCTGGAGCGTCTTTGGGGCGAGGTCTCCCAAGTTAACTCCAAATGCAATGAGTGGAAGGCACAAATGGATGTCCTTTCTGCAGCCAATAAAGAAGCATTGGCTAAAATGTCCGCCCTCAAGATTCAACTTTGAAATGCTCAATAGAGCAATTCAGTTCAGGCGGGCAGGATAACTGAGCTCGAGGATGGTCTTACGAAAGTGAAGGCCGAGATCGAGAAAGCCCGAGCCGAAGCCAAAGAGATACAAATAAAGGCCGACAAGAAGGTAGCCATCTATTTGAAAGATGTTATTGATGCCCAAATGGAGTTGAGAGGGGCCTCTCGATCAAGAGAGGAGAAGCAACAAATATGTCCGATACAAGTCCCAGAGGGAAACCCTCGAGGAGATTCACGCTAAGGGATTCGATCTCTCGTAGGAGATAGAGTAGGCCAAGGCAGATGATATTGGCACCAAGTTCTTCGTTTCTTCTGATGATGAAGATGATGATGAAGGCGATGAAGAGGAGGCCGATGAGGAAATTAGTCCCGAGGGGGTTGATGAAGGCAAAGTCCCCGAGGGGGAAAAGACAAAGTCCCCGATGATAGACTAGGTCTTCTTTTGATTTTTGTAAAGGGATCCTCATGGGAGTGTTGTAAATGCACCTTTGTACCATTATTTATATAAAGAAACCTTTCATCTTATTTTTGCATAACTTTTCATCTTGCCTTTGTCTTTGATTTTTTATGCTTGTTGTTGATCAGTCCGATGTGTTGGACTCAGAATATAAAACCCATAGGTTTATGTGCTCGATGATTGATCGACAGTAAGTGACCATCTAAGGTCTAATCTTCGAACTGAGATTTAGCTTGGGACTTTTGAGTCCGAGCTTAGGTGAGGTCTCGAGCACAGTGTTCTTTGACCTTTAAGTTATTTGGGTGTAGACCTTTAGGTTTTAGAACATTGGCCCTTAGGCTATTTTCAATTTGGCCCTTAGGCTCTTTAGATCGGTCCTTAGGCTTTTTAGATTGGACCTTAGGCTATTTAGGTTGGCCCTTAGGCTCTTAGATATTGGCCCTTAGACTCTTTAGGTTATCCCTTAGGCTCTTACATATCGGTCCTTAAGCTCTTTTAGATTGGGTCAATTCAACCTATAATATGGATATAATTTTCCCCCATTCTGGCTAAAGACTTTTAAAGCTTTGTTATGCCGTGGCATGTTTTTTGTTCGTCCGACTCTTCGACAGCTCAAATAGGAACCTCGATTATAAGTCGATATGTGACGATAATTGAGTACCTTGTGAGGTTCTCTCGAAGGCTGATTTTTTCGAAGCCTTTTCATTGTTCGAAGCTGATATTATCAAAGCTCCTTTGCTTTTGCCTAGGGTATCCTAATTAACCGGGTTTTTTCGAAGTGTATGAAGGCCTTTAGATTTTATGGTGAAAGTCGGACGTCTCCAAGACGCATTACTTTGGCCGTAGCCTTTTCATATGACTGTAGTCTTTATATTAGGTCGTACCCTTTAGTCCCCGGGTGAGATGACCTCGGCCTCTATATCGAGGGTATGCCTTTTTAGGGGTCTTACAAGTTTGAATATATAGCCTTGGCCTTAATATCAGGGTTATGCCTTTTTAAGGTCGCATAAGTTTTAGTACGCCTCGTTGAGGTCTTATAAATTTGATTGCCTCATTGAGGTCTTATAGATTAGATGTTGCCTCATTGAGGTCTTATAGATTCGATGTTTCCTCATTGAGGTCTTATGAGCTCGAGTCCTTGATGGCTCGATAAGTTGACTGTCGATGACAGTCCCCGAGTGTTCGGGAGTATTTGTCCCTTGAGCCGTTTCATGCAAGAATAGTAAACTTCTTTGAGGCACAAAGTGTTTTGATGAACAAGGATGCTTCTTTAATTACTTGATACATGCGTACATGTTTTTGCCATTGGGGGCTCGACTATTCTACACGGACACGGTTCATTTGACCATTTGGCCCGATACAACATTCTCCTTCGAGGCCCTCTTTGGCATAACTTGGTTTCTTTGAAAAGGTAACCTCCGAGGGTGATGCCCCCAGTATTCGAGGTTGATTGAAAAGAATCCTTGAATACTTTATGAGTTTTCCTTAGGTAGCATATAGATATTGCCTCGTTAAAAACCTTGCCAGAAAAACCCATTTGGGATAAAACCCGATCTAAGGGGAAAAGAGTGCAACGCATGCTTTAAAACCCAAGGTCTTCGAGCTGAAGGGTGCTTCGATTCATCTCAATCGAACACCTGCAACAAGTTAGTATGAAATGTAAAAAAAAGGGAGAAGGTTATACCTTAGAAATAATAGCGTTTGAGCATCGATATGTTCCAATTTCTTGGTAGTTTCTCGCCTTCCATGGTGCCAAGTTTGTAGGACCCTTTGCCTACTACTTTGAAGACGCAGTACGGTCCTTCCCAGCTAGGGCCTAGTTTCCCTTCGCTCGGGTTTCGAGTGTTGAGGGTGAATTTTCCTTAGAACTAAGTCCCCGACTTCGAAGTATCGGAGGTTTGTTCTTCTGTTGTAGTATCTTTTGATCCTTTGTTTTTGAGCGGCCATTCGGACCAGTGTGGCCTCGCACTTTTCATCTAGTAGTTCGAGGGTGGTATTCATGGCCTTGTTGTTTGAGTCCTCGGTGGCGTGCTGAAATCTAGCACTTGGCTCTCCGACCACGACTGGTATTAGTGCCTCGGACCCATATACCAGAGAGAATGGAGTCTCCTCTGTGCTTGACTTTGAAGTTGTTCGATATGCCCATAGTACTTCGGGCGACACTTCTCTCCATTTCCCCTTTGCATTCTTTAACCTCTTCTTTAAGTTTTAAATGAAAGTTTTGTTTGTAGACTCGGCCTGAACATTCATACTTGGGTGGGAAGTCGTCGATAGGATCCTTTTTCTTTTATGATCCTCGAGGAATTTCGTCACCTTGTTGCCGATGAACCGCTTTCCATTATCACATGTAATTTCGGAGGGGATCCCAAATCGGCATATGATGTGATACCATATGAAGTTGATGACTTCTTTTTCTCTTATCTTCTCGAACGCCTATGCTTCCACCCATTTCGAGAAGTAGTCAGTCATAAATAAAATAAATCTAGCTTTACCTGGCGACGTTGGTAAAGGGCCGACGATGTCCATCCCCATTTCATGAATGGCCACCGGGATAAGACTGAGTGTAGTTGTTCACCGGGTTGGTGTATCATTGGTACAAATCTTTGGCATTTGTCACATCTTCGAACGAATTCCTTGGTGTCCTTTTCCATGGTATCCTAATAGTAACCTGCTCTGATCACTTTTCGAACTAAAGAATCGGCACCGGAGTGGTTTCCATAGGTGCCTTCGTGGATTTCTCGAAGCACATCGTCGGTGTCCCCCGGTCCCAAGCATACTGCTAATGGTCCGTCGAAGGTCCTTCTGTATAGTGTTCCATTCTCGTCGAGTGAAAATTGAGCTTCTTTGGATCGAAGGGCCCTCGATTATTTTGGATCCGTGGGGAGTTTCCCATGTTTCAAGTAGTCAATGTACTTGTTCCTCCAATCCCATGTTAGACTAGTGGAGTTGATTTCAGCATGGCCTTCTTCGATCACCGATTTGGATAGTTGTACAACAGTCCCCGGGAGTATGTCATCTTCTTCGACAGACGATCCCAAGTTTGCTAGTGCATCGGCCTCGCTGTTTTGTTCTCGAAGTATGTGAACCAGGGTCCACTCTTTGAATCGATGCAATGTCACTTGGAGCTTGTCTAAGTATCTTTGCATCCTATCTTGTCGAACCTCGAAGCTCCCATTTACTTGGTTTACAACCAGAAGAGAGTCACACTTCGCTTCGATGATCTCTGCTCCTCGACTTTTGGCTAGTTCGAGACCTGCAATCATGGCCTCATACTCGGCCTCATTGTTAGTCAACTTTGACATTTTTATAGATTGTCTAATTATGCCGCCCATGGGTGGTTTTAGCACTATGTCGAGCCTAGAACCCTTCACGTTTGAGGCTCTGTCAATAAAAAAGGTCCATACCCCCGATGATGTGCCCGTTTTTAACAAGAGTTCTTTCTCTACCTAGGGCACGAGGGCAGGCGTAAAATCAGCCACGAAGTCCGCCAAAATTTGAGACTTGATGGTCGTTACCCTGTTTGATACTCGATATCATACCCTCCGAGTTCGATGGCCCATTTGGCCAATCGGCCCGATAATTCAGGCTTATGCAAGATGTTTCGAAGAGGATATGTAGTTAAAACACATATAGGGTAGCATTGAAAGTAAGGTTTCAATTTTCTAGATGCACTTACTAATTCAAGAGCTAGTTTTTCTAAGTACGGATATCTGGTTTCAGCATCTCCTAGGGTCCGACTTACATAATAGATAGGGAATTGCGTACCTTGTTCTTCTTGAACCAACACACCACTTACCGCTACCTCGGCCACAGCCAAATATATGTATAGGGTTTCGTCCTCCTTCGGGGTATGGATCAAAGGTGGGCTCGAGAGATACCGCTTTAATTCTTCCAAGGCATGTTGGCATTCCGAAGTCCACTCGAAGTTGTTTTTCTTCTTGAGTAAGGAGAAGAAATTATGACTCCGATCTGATGACCTCGAGATGAATCGGCCTAAGGATGTTATCCGCCCGGTCAGCCGTTGTACTGCTTTCGCACTATTCACCATGATGATTTCCTCGATGGCTTTGATTTTGCGGGGTTGATCTCGATCCCCCTGTTCGATACCATGAAGCCTAAAAATTTGCCCGATCCGACTCCGAAGGCACATTTCTTGGGGTTGAGATTCATGTTGTGCCTTCTTAGGATATCGAATGTTTCCTAAAAATGAGTCAAATGGTCCTCTGCGCGCAGGGACTTAACTAACATGTCATCAATGTAAACTTCCATAGACTTGCCTATTTGATGTTCGAACATCTTATTAACTAGGTGTTTATATGTGTCTCCCGCATTTTTTAGCCCGAAGGGCATTACATTATAACAATATGTTCCATACTTCGTGATGAACGAAGTCTTTTCCTGGTTCTCCGGGTTCATTTGAATTTGATTCTACCCGAAGTAGGCATCGAGAAAACTAAGGATCTCGTGTTCAGCCGTGGCATCGACCAAACGATCGATGTTGGGTAATGGAAATGAATCTTTAGGGGAGGCTTTATTTAAACCTTTATAATCTACACACATTCTCAATTTATTTCTCTTTTTGGGGACTACTACTACATTAGCTAATCATTCGGGGTATTTCACCTCCCTAATGGATCCTATTTTGAGAAGTTTTGTTACCTCGTCCTTGATGAATGCATGCTTTACCTCAGATTGAGGCCTCCTTTTCTGCTTCACCGGTTTGAACCTGGGTCGACGCTTAGTCAATGGATGGTTATTTCCAGCGGGATCCCTGTTATGTCTAAATGGGACCAAGTGAAGAAATCAATGTTATCAATAAGAAATTGAATGAGTTTTTTCCTGGTATCGGGGGTTAATCTCGTTCCCAGGTATACCTTTTGATCTGGAAGATGTTCGACCAATAGGCCTATTCGAGTTCTTCGACTGTTGACTTCGTTGAATCTGACTCTTCGGGGACAATGAAGGTTCGAGGAGTGAGTAAGTCTTCTTTGTCGTCCTCGACTACTTGATCATTGATTACTTGTCCCTCGGACTCGACCGAGGGTATAGACTGTGGTTGCTATTTGGCTACTTCCTTGTCTTTTGACTTCTCTGAGGTGGAAGGCGGCGACGCTGGTGCCATATCGTGCACCACGAACATCTCATTTGCCGCATGATTCTCTCCATACACCGTCTCTACACCATCCTTTGTTGGAAACTTCATCATTTGATAAAGAGTTGATGGAACCTCCCTTATACTATGAATCCACGGCCTTCTAAGCAAGGTGTTATGTCTCATGGCACCTTCGATAACGTGAAACTTGTTATCTTGAATTGTACCGGCCACGTTGACTGGGAGGATGATTCCCCCCTTCGTTGTCTCATTCGCCATGTTGAATACATTCAGGACTCGAGGGGCGGTGATGATTTGGTCGAGCAGCCCGAGCTGCTCCACAACTCTCGACCTGATTACGTTGGCCGAGCTACCTGGACCACAAGCACATGTTTAATTTGAACTTTATTCAAAAGAAAAAAAATTACCATTGCATCATTATGAGGCTGAGATAAGGCCTCGATATCCTCTTTTGCTGAATGTAAGAGCATCCTCGGGTACGTAGCCCCGAGTCCGCTTTTCCTTTGTGATGGATAGTTTTGTTCGTTTGAACACAGGTCCCCGTGGGACGTCAACTCCTCCAATGATCATATGAATGATATTTTGCAGCTCCTCATGTTCATTTTTCCTGTTTGCATCCCTCTCTCAAAAGTGATTCTTAGCTCGGTCACTGAGGAACTCTCGAAGGTGCTCTTCGTTGATCAGTTGGGCTACCTCCTCCCGAAGCCGTCTACAATCTTCGTTCCTATGACTGTGAGTGACATGGTATTTGCACATTAAGTTGGGGTTCCCTTGGAAAGGATCTGACTGTATTGGCTTCGGCCACCTGGTGTCTCTAATTTTACCTAATGTTGATACGATGTCTGATACATCAATGTTAAAGTTATACTCTGACAATCCGGGTGCCTCCATCGGCTCCGTGTCCTGTCGAACCCAGTTTTTCTCATGAGTCCCCGAGAACTTTGGACTCGATCCACCCTTTGATCGATTCGAGGTATATTACGCTTCGGGGCATTTCTTCGGTCTTCGACATATGGTTGGTATCTTTCCTTGTTCGATTTTGACTCCCTTCCTGCATTCCTTGATTCTTTGTCTAAGAGCCTATTTGGATATAATGAGCCTGAGAGGGCTCCCAATTGGTCGTCCTCGACCCTGATCTTCGATTGATACCTGTTGTGCACATCCGCCCAAGTTACAGCGGGGTACTCGATCAAAGTTTGCTTCAGCCGCTTTGAAGCTATCGAGCTCCGCTCATTCAAACACTGAGTGAAGGTTTGCACTTCCCCGTCATCGGAGACTGGTGGTAATTCCATTCGCTCCATCTGAAAGCGGGATACGAACTCCCTCAGCATCTCGTTCTGTCTTTGTTTTATTTTGAAGACATCGGACTTCCTTGTAGCGACCTTAATGGCACCAACATGTGCTTTCACAAAAGAGTCTGCCAACATGGAAAATGAATCTATTGAGTTCGGGGGGAGGTTATGATACCACATCATGGCCCCCTTAGACAGTGTTTCTCCAAACTTATTCAACAAGACGGACTCAATTTCGTTGTCTTTTAAGTCATTCCCTTTTATACCACAAGCATAAGTGGTAATATGCTCATTGGGATCTGTGGTCCCATTGTACTTTGGGATATCGGGCATCCTGAACTTCTTCGGAATGGGCTTCGGAGCCGCACTCGATGGAAATGGTTTCTGCACAAACTTCTTCGAATCTACCTCCTTCAAAATCGGAGGTGCGCTCAGGATCTGATCGACCCTCGAGTTATAGTTTTCTACTTTTTTGTTGTTAGACTCTATCTTCTTTTCTCCTGATTCAATCCTTTTGATGAGGTCCTCGAGCATTTTCATAATAGTGGGGTCTGTTCCTGACCCGTTGTTACTCGATCTTTCTGGTGCTTGCTCAACTCGAAGAGTTGTTTCCGGTCCCGCATTGCTCGGGATTTTTTGTTGACTCTGTAGCTGAGCAATGGCCATTTGATGTGCTTGTAACATCTCAAAAATGACACGTAGGCTAACTTTTCTTTCTTCCCGAGCCTGCGTTCTTCGCGCTTCGTATTTTTCACCTCCGCGCACACTTCTGTCGGTATAAGTATCCATATCAACATGCAAAGCATTGTGTGAGCCTACATCGGCGGGGATTTGTGCTGGTGCTACCCCAGGATTTTGTGGTGGAACTCCAGCGACTGAGGCTATTGCACTGTTCTCCCCATGGAGCTCAAGAACATTGTTTCCATGTGCATTTGCTGAGCTAGACATTTTTTTACCTGAAATCAAAGATTCTTGGACAAGAAAAAGTGTGAAAAATAACTCGTGTTTTCATAAAACTAGCACCAAAACAATCATTATTATTTTTAGCCCCACGGTGGGCGCCAAACTGTTTACCTTGTAAATGGTATTAACAATTATATTTGAATTATGGTTCTAAAAATATGTGATTTATTTCAATACTAGTTAATAATCAAGAAGTAATGAATGTAAGTAAGGAAAATGAGTAAGCAAACCAAAGTTGTCACAAGACTGGGGCCTCGAGCTCACTGGAATCGGGGGCCTCGGGGTCGGATAATAGCAATAAATGAAGAACACTAAATAAGGAGCATTAAAGCTGAGAGACAGTGTTGAGAACGAAAAAAGTAGAGAATGTTCTATTGCAGTAAATGTTGTGTGTTACAAGAATGATTGGGATCCCCTTTATATAGGAGGGATGAATCCCAACATATGACATGTCTAATTATGACAGAGAAACGCAACTAGTACAGCTGTATAACGGCCTTGTACGGGTTTGTACTATCTTTGCAGACCTTATCAACTCTAACCACGTGTTCTTGGGAAATTCTCGCATTTCCATGACAATCATCGAATATAGACTGCTCCGAGATAGGCCGTGATAGGCCTTCGACATACTTCCTCGAGATATGCACTTCGAGGTCGAACTTTAGACTCTACTTCGAGCCTCTCGAAATCGGGCTTGACATGCCATCGAGGCCTCGACATCGGACTCTCCGATATCAATAGTATACAATTAGACTTTAGAATTAGCACGAGAGGGTTTAACGATTCAGATGCCATAAATGCAGAATTTATCATGTGAAGGAAAGAAAAAGGAAAAGAAAATACCTAATCAATGTACATATTTACCCTTCGACATGCCACTATAGAGTGATCAGAATTTGGACAGCCCTTTGGTGCCACGAGGTCTGTATTTACGGCCATAGTTAGCCGACTGGATTTCCGCCACAATACATCTGTTATGTCAAAGTGGTCTTCGGACCCACCTGATTCACTAAAGCTTCTTGATATAGTAATCCCCATAAATTTCCCATAATTACTTTTTTCTGTCTAAATCAACTACCAAATACTCCAACAATCTCCGAAACAAAAATCCACATATTATGCACAGAAAAGTCTTCATGTGAAGCCTTACAAAAAAAAGTTATAAAAAGCTTGGATTATTGAATTCAAGAATGGCGTTATCACTTTGCTTTTCTCCACCATTTTCATACACAAAAGACAGGCCAAGGATACCCTTTAAGAAATGCATCATTTCAACAGGGCCAAAAATGTCAAGCCAGAGGCTGTTGACTGTCAATTGTGTTCAAGAAAATTCTCATAATCGGCCTGCGGCAGTGGTTCATGTGAAATCGAGATGGGAAGAATGGCTGTCAACTGCAGCTAGCCTTTACCCTGTTTATGTAACTGTTGGTGGAATTGTTGCCTGCTTGAGACCATCTACTTTTTCATGGTTTGTAAATGCAGGTCCTACTTCTTATAGCTTAGCTCTTGGGTTTATAATGCTGTCTATGGGTCTCACTTTGGAGCTCAAAGACTTATTCAACTTGTTCTTGCAAAGGCCTCTTTCTGTGAGTCTACTTCTCCTTCATCTTCTTTTGCCATCCCACATTCATGGCACAAGTCGACCTATGGGTTCGGCCGAACCCAATAGATTTTGTTTGAACAGTGTATTTGGTGTTTTGAATTTATGATATTTGTATAAATATTAAATCCAGAATCCAGTCATTAACACTTGAAGTTGTGGTCTCAAAATCCAGAACCCATAAGGTTGAAATCTCGGCTACGCCTCTGCCCACATTCACTCGCTTATAGGGTTGAGTTAGACCCGAAGTTCATTTAAATCCTTTATCCAATGTTGGTCCCATGTTATGTTTTCCGTGCTACGGATTTTAAGTCATTGTCCTTTTATAGTCTTAAGCAATTCTCCCACGAGCTAGCCTTTGGGTTAAGTTAGGTCCAAGGTACATTTGCTTTAGACCAATATCAGGTCTAACACAAGTTTCTTATTGTTAGACTATAAACAAGTATGCAAATGAATTGTAGGGGATTTAATGTTAGTGTGTTGATAAAATTTAGTGCATTTAAATGTAATATTGAATCAGAATTCTGTTTTCTTCACTACATGGCTCCATGGATTATTCTGTTAACTTGTTCTAAAGAGTGATATCGGGTAACTAATGTCACTGACTTATAGCGATAGCAGCACAGGAAATAAGTTCAATAGCTGTTACAAACGCAATCGTTTTTCTTCTAGTGAGTTCAATTTTGTTCAAATGTGTGGTCCGGTGTATAACCAAAGCAGAAGTATGAACCATTGACTATGCTTCACCAAGCAAAAAGAAACAACAAATAAAATTTTCATCATATTCCCAGCAGCATACAGTGCCTTCTAAGGTTCACTACTAATTTATGTAAGGGGGTTCCCATTAGTTGCAAATATTGCTACCTTTTCCTCCTCTTTGAGTGATTCCCACTGCCTTTCCTTCTCCTTTCGCCTGCCTGTCGCAATACGTCTCTCATTTCTCAGTGAAGGACTAATGAAAATGAAAGGGATATTGTCAGTACTTAGTTTCTATGGTATGTTTCAAAAGAGTGGTACAACTATAGCAGGCTGAATACATCTTTGTTGTTCCATCTTTCAGATTCTTTTTGGTTGTGCTACTCAATATACAATTATGCCAGCCTTCGGAGTGCTAGTTAGCAAATCTTTGGGCCTCCCTCCTTCAATTTCCGTTGGTCTAATATTGCTTGCTTGTTGCCCTGGGGGTACTGCGTCTAACGTGGTAAGAATGACTCTTTCTTGTATTTTTATCCTTATTAGGCTAGTAATATTAGGTTTAATTTTGTTTGAAAGTGTTTAAATTTTAATGGCATGAATTTCAGTGGGAATGAACACATTTTTTTACAATTTTTTCGAATCTAAATCAACCCTAATTGTGTAAAAACTTAATCTATTGTCATGAATTGGCATTGAGTAGGAGTGTTAGATAGCTTTCTTCTAATTCTTTTCATGTGGTCTAGTAACGTTGTATCGGGTAATCTTGCGTGAACCAGCAATGCTCCAATTTATTCTGATAAATTAGGAGCAACTTAGTTGCCAGCTAAGTTAGTTGCCAGCTAAGTTGCTCGGACTCTTCTCTTTCGGTGCCGCACCCGTGGGTGTGGGTGTAAGTGTGGGTGTGGGATCTGTACCGGATTTGGTTAATCGACTTTGGGTACTTTGACCAAAATGGAAGGAGAAATTTGGGACTTATATAATGATTTCTTAACTCAAAACAAAAGCTCAGGTGAAATTCAAGAAAATGGAATATCTTGATATAGAAATTTCTATGTTATTCTTTTTCCTTTCATCTCCTTCTCGAATTCTCTTCTTGATCAATATTTTCTCATTCTCAAAATACCTTTGTAGGTTTTCCACATAATATCTCATAATTTATACATATTTTTATAATTCTTTTTCATATGTTTGAATTATTTCTAGCCGAATCCCCCGTATCTGTACCCTTGAATCTTTAAATTTAGATCATGAAGGATCCGACCTCTAGATCCGTACCCGGATTGGACGCCCCACCCGAGTCCGAGCAATATAGGTTGCCAGCGATCCTACACCTACATTTAGCTTAAGCTCTCATACAAATAACAATGAATTACCTATTTAACCTAGGCTAGAATATTTTTCCTTTGATAAGTTCTAGTTCCCTCGACTTTATGACCTTTAGGTTCGATTCTGTTTAGATCGGACTAAACTAGCTGAGTTACTCTAGAATCTATAGATAGATTTATGTATACATACATAGATGCTGCTTTGTTTTGGCACCATCTCTTAACCTGGAAAAAGCAAGTCATTTATGATTGGTTTCTCATTCTTTCCCTTCCATTACTTTATGTTTAACATCTTGAAGATGACTTTCTGCTGTGTTGCATCTCAATGTGACACATTGGATCTGTACCTCTAAAGTCAAATTTACTTCCATTAACATGATCGGTCATAAACAATTTCCAAAGGACACAGACAACAGCAAAAATTATTAGGTGTGTGCAAATGCTTAGTTTGTCTTTTTAACTTGCTGCACCACTAGGTGGGGGTACCTAGTAAATGGTTGAGTTATATAGTTTGATAGTTATAGTGAAATTACCGAAATCGTTTGAGTTAGCTTACCAATCTGCAGTCTTACCGTAAATATTAGATCTCTCAACCTTGACTTTTAGGAAATGAAAAAAAATGGACTATTGATGCTCTGGTTAATAGGAAAATCAGTCTTTAACAGAAAACCATAGGCTTACCACATTTAATCATTTTTTCGTTTCTGATAGTATTACAGGTAACCTTAATTGCACAAGGAGATGTACCATTGTCAGTAGTGATGACATTATGTACCACACTTGGAGCAGTTGTTCTCACCCCCCTCCTGACAATGATTCTGGCCGGCACATATGTTCCTGTGGATGCTATTAAGCTTTCCATCAGCACACTACAGGTTACTTCATTTTCACTTTATTTGTTTCCTACAATTCTTACATTTTGATTCGTCAAATAATTTTTTCCTTTTTTTTTAAAAGTGATTTATTTGGTTCCTTTTTCATGGTACTCTTTGTAGGTGGTGGTTGCTCCAATTCTCCTAGGTTCTTATCTGCAGAGCAAATTTCCAAGAGCCGTGAAAATTGTTATGCCTTTTGCTCCTCTTCTAGCAGTCTTAACTTCATCACTTCTTGCTTGCAGGTTTCGTTGTTTAAGCTTCTAGTTATTATCACATTGATCCTTGTTACTCTCAGCTGTCATTAATTTTGTTTCTTCATGCCCTAAACTTTTTTTCTTCTCAGTGTATTCTCAGAAAATGTTGTTCGTCTGAGGTCTTCAATGGTTGGCATGCCAGTTTCTTCTGATTTATCTCTATTTCGTCAGGCTCAAGCAATACTTGCAAGTGAATTTGGTGCTGTAGTGATCGCTGTACTTTTGCTCCATTTTGCTGGATTCCTAGTAGGGTAAGAACATACTCCTCTTAGTTGCACTCAATGTCTTTTGTCTCGTAGGAATTTGTTGTTATGATAAGGACCTTCTGCAGGTATCTTGCTGCAGCCTTAGGTGGTCTCAGTGAACCTCAGAGACGTGCTATATCCATTGAGGTACTCGATTATTCTCCTATCGGGCTTAAAACTTCCCGTACTTCGGCATTTTATATATGTAGCATCTCTATTTGCGGTAACCTTTGACCCCTTTTGGCTATGATTATGAGCTAGCTAAAACTCAGCAGATACTGGACATTTTAGTCTATGTTGACACTCAGTTAGCAATAGAGGTAGTACTTTTTAATGTTTCTGAAATACAGCTTCTCTCGTAGGGGCGAATATTTTATTCAGAGAGGTGGAATATGGCTTCCAGTTTATGAGGGCATAAGCAATTTTTTACATGACTTAGCCGCTGCTACAAAAAGTGAAAACCACTAGGCACTAGCTGCTGCTGACATTTATATCTGCAGTTTTCGTCCGTTTGTTCCTGCTATAGCCTCCACTTGTATGAAACCTACAACCAATTTGAACTAAAACCTGGAAAACGGCTTACGATTCCTTATTAAACATATTTCAAGAAAGATTTAGTTTTCATTTCCGTGCTCCTTAAATTGATTTTTCTAGCGACATGCAGCAACAGTATTTCACTTCCTTTCTGAATTCCCTTGCAGGTTGGCATGCAGAATTCCTCCTTGGGAGTGGTTCTCGCGACCGCACATTTTGCATCCCCGTTGGTTGCATTGCCTCCTGCAATGTCAGCTGTTATTATGAACATAATGGGTAGTACTTTAGGTTTCTTTTGGAGATATATTGACCCTTCTGATTCAAAGACTAGTCTGGAAACCACTGATAAATCATAGTTGGCTGATAAAATTCATGTTCAAATAGTGTAAACATTATATTTAACCCTATCCAGAACTGCCCAGGTACATCCTTCTTACAACTTTCACATTTCTTGCATAAAAAGCTAATGTTGCCAGCTCGATTCCAGTTCGTCTTCTGAATCATTGTCAAGAAATTGCCATTGGAGGTTGGAAGAGAGCAGCAAATGATACTTCTCGGTCCAAATATTAGTCATGTTGACATGTATTCGTGTCAAATTATTTGTCATTTTTGCAAAATAAGAGGTCATGTATGTATGTATGTATGTATGTATGTATGTATGTATGTATGTATTGTTTTCTTTCAAAATCTACCTCACTATTATTCTAATTAGTCGAGTGGTTAAAGAGAGATTAAAAAAATGGTTTATAAGTAGCTAATTAAGAGCCCATTTGGACATAAGAATTTTTTCACCTTTTTCCTAAAAATCCAGACACGCAATGCTGCTGCAGATTTTGCACAAATTGCATAACCTCGTCTTGCAAGCGATTTTCGGCATCTGTTGGGAATGATGTCCCAACCATACAACTTTTTTTTAGCTTAAATTCTTCCAAAAAATATTTTAATTTACCAAGAAATGGGGGAAAAAAAAGGAGAACAGAATATCTTAGAAGCAAATACACTGCATTGTCGGGCTACATATCTCATTTATGTTAAAATAAAAGAAGTTCAAGATTTGATATATCTTTATAAAAAGCAATATTTAATTTTTCAAAGGGTAGTTATAGTGACAAGCTTCTAATATCAGCTCAAAAGTACTTTTAAAAAAAGTGTTTTTGATGAGAGGCAGTTTGTGTTTGGCTATTTAATTTGAAAATCACTTTTGAACAATAATTAATGTTTGGCTAAACTTTTGAAAACTTTTTTTAAGTGTATTTTTCTCAAAAGTGCTTTTGAAAAGAAGTTACTTTTTCTACTTCTCCTTAAAAACACTTTTTTTTCTTCCAAAAACTTGGCCAAACACCTCAATTTTTGGCCAAACATGCTATTAATTCACCACTGCATGGATGTAAACTTCGTTGTGAGACTGCTGGGTTGGCCTTTTTTCCGGAAGCAGTGTGCTAAAGAAAAGTCTTCGCCACTGGGCAAAACAGGATTCTCCTTATGTTTGTCTTCCAAGCATGGGAGTTTCTATGAAACATTCAAATTAAGTGAACGTTTGGACAATAAATTTTGGGGGGGAAAAAAAAAGTAACAAACGTTTGGAGCTGTTTTTGAATTTTTCTGAGTGATTTGAAGTGAAAAAAAAATAGCTTTATGGAAATTTTTTAATTTTTAAAAATTTTAAAATTCAACTTCAAGTGAAATTTGAAAATTTTATGGACAAATCACTAATTCTAATAAGTGAAACTTTTTAATGGCCAAAAGGGGTCCTAAGTATTAAGTAATCAAGTTGTGTTTGATATCATGCTGCAAAATGAAGGACCTCTCTTCCCAACAATTACAAATGAAGAGGGATATTTAAGAGAATGCTAATTCTCAAGAACTAGAGATAGAAAACGAAAGCCTTCTCCAATCATTTTGCTTAAAAGAGGCTCATTAATTTTACAATTAAGAGTGTGTTTTGTGCGAAGGAAAATATTTTTTGACAAATATTTTTTAAATTTTTTATGTTTGATTGGTTTAAATATTTTGGAAAATATTAAAAGAAGGAAAAATATTCTCCAAAACAACTTCTCAATCTTCCTCACCCTCACCAACTCACCCCACACTCCCACACTCACTCACCTACCCCCACCCCCTCTTTTTTTTTTTTTAAATTTCACTTTTTTATCCGTCACCACCCAACCCCATCCCACTGTTTTCTTACTTTTTTTTTTTTTGATAATTTTCAAATTTCTGTTTTTTCTTTTTTCTGCACTACCTGCCCCCTCCTCCCACCCCCACAAAAAAAGGTTTTTTTTTAAAACTTTTTTTTGTAATTTCAAATTTCTGTTTTCTTCATTTTTTCTGAACACACGCCCCCTCCTCCCTCCTCCCCGACTTTTTTTTTTTTTTTTAATATTTTCAATTTTAGTTTTTCCATCTTTCGATTTACAGGTTCGAAATTTTACAAGTTCCAAAGTAATGAGTTTGGAGGTTTATGTGTTTGGAAGTTTACGGATTCGAAATTTCGTGGTTTCGAAAGTTTAGCGGTTCAGAAGTTCATGAAATTTGTGGGTTCGGAAAGTTGTTGATTCGAAAGTTTATGGCTTTATCTTTATTGTATCTAAATTATTTATAAATACTTTTGAGAAGTTATTTTCCTTAATTTGCGTACCAAACACCAGAAAAATGAATAAGATTACTACATGATGAAAAATATTTTACGTTATACCGAATACAATCCTAAGTAATTTGTGGTATTTTCTTGAAAAATATTTTTCGTTATACCAAACACAAAGTAATCAGCCACAGTTCCCTTCAATTTTTTCTTTTTCATTTTCTTTTGTTTGTTGGGCGGAGGGATAAGGGAAGGCAACGGGTGCATAGTATAACACTATGGAGCTAATTGTTAATTATTACCAGGGCACTAATTACTACGAAAAGATTCTTACCTAAAAGATTAAAGAGATTCTTGAAACTAAAGATAGCCAAAAATAAAGCTGGTGTATCCTATTTAAAATGGAGTAATATAATTAATACTTTGTTCAAAACTCATAAAAGTTACACATACAATCCCTGGTAATAAGGCATACATGCCTCGCATGTGAAAAAGTTATGCCCTATCGGCAATGGAACTTTGCCTTTGGCAATACAAAGTAAAATAAATAAACAAACAAAAAAGAAAACCAAATTGTTTGACCCAAAATTTAGATCTAGATTTAAACAATTAAATTTTATGAACAAGATAGAGTTAATCTTAACCATAATAATATTCATTGAATTATTTAACTAGTGTCGTGGCAAGATGTTACAAAATCTGTAGGAACAAGGATGAACATATAACAATGATGTTATTTAATAATTCATGGACTAAGAAAGTAGCATACAATAGCAATAAATAAAATGTGATAGGCATTTAAGTAAATAAATGCAAGCGAGATAACCGAAAAATGGTTGATTCAATGATATCCTTCTGACAATGATATGTGATTGATGAACCTTTGAATTTTAATATTCTTTTTGGATTGTGGGAAAAAATTAAGATCAGATATGAAAAAATGTATTTTTGTATGTATATCAAATAAGAATGTTCAAAGAATGTCAAAGTGTTGCTCCTTTTACAATGAGTGTCAAATTCCTTTTCCATAGCTACATATCTTTCTTTTTATAAGGGAACATGGGCCACAAAACTCTAAAAGTACAGATCAGGAGATATTCATTGGAATATTTCTTTTAAGATATTATCTCTAGAAACTACCAGTTACTGCTCCGTTATTAAAGGAGCACTCGTCCTCGATCGAGACATTTGTTGACTCTTCAACCTCGGCTTCATTCTTTGTTGAAGTCATATTGGTGATGTGTGGTAGCCTTAAAGGGCTTTCCTAATATTGACTTAGCTCATGCATAACTAGGATAATTTTTGGCCCATACAGTTAGTCCGTTTGCTTCTTGAGGTCGTCCACATGGGCGAGTTCAATGAGCGGATAGTGTTGCTCATGGCCGTCTTCGCAGTTGAGTTCCATGAACGGACGACATCGGTCGTGATCATTTTGACGAGCAGGAGACGTGGCTCTTTTTGGACCGTATTTTTTAAACTCTTGAATTTCCCGGCGATTTGTTGGAAACATTTGGTCCACGAAAAGGATGACGTCATGACATTAGGCGTCATGATGATGCATGTTCTCGAAGGCCGCATCGATTTTCGTGCAGCTTTTGATTGGTTCAGCCATTTCGGTTCTTGTGTCAATCATGATGACCCGTTCCGAGTCCTGCGCCTCCATCTTTATAAATAGAGATGGCCAAATTATGACATCCACAACACACCCCAATAAGAGATATGATATGGTTGTATGCAATATAAATTACCCAACTATGATTCGGTGTCGAATCTACAGGGTTCTAAGGGGTGTTAGGAGTGTCGCGCCCATTTTTCTTGAGAAATCGGACTTTGACGTGTGACAACTCTTTTAAAGAAGTACTAAAAGAGAAGAGTTGCCACCTAACGGGTTTTAAGGTGCGTTAGGACACCTATTATATAAATAACTCTGTTTTAACTAGTTTGTGTTACCAAAGATCGGGTAAGGGCCCAAATTACCTCGAATAGAAGGTGTTAGGCACTCTTCGAGGTCCACAACTCTGGGGCTCGGCCGAACTTAAGATTATGTGAATTAGGCTAGGTGTTCAAATAACAAAGAGAAATATAAAAGTCGGAGAGTTTCATTATAACACAATGAGAATTGGTACAAGCCTTCAAGGACTACAAGGATACAACTATAACAGTCTAAATTAAATGATTAAGTGTATAAAATAAAAAGGAGAGGGGGTTCTAAGTTTTTTAGCCTAAAGGATCACCCCGTGCAACATAAATAATACATCACAACTCCTATTAGATAGGAGTTGCTCATATTATTCAGCGGGCACATACTATCATCTCCTGCTACCCGATTACTATGTTGATATGTTGAAGTTGTTTATTTAACAACAACAACAAACCCAGTATGTTCCCACCAGGTGGGGTCTGGGGAGGGTAGTCTGTACGTAGACCTTACCCCTACCTAACAGGTAGAGAGGCTGTTTCCAATAGACCCTCGAAAGTTGTTTACCTAAAGCGTTCCAATTCAATTCTAAGTCGCGTCCTATGTGTGCACTACCCGTCCCAGGCCTATGGTCTAGAAGGCTTTTGACCTATTATTTGGGTGGTTCTAGACTTTACTTAGGCTGCTCAAAATGGATAAAACTATGCGACATTCAAAACATGTAGGACTACACATAAAGATAATAAATGGCTCAAGTTAGCCTCCACACATAAGCAACAAATGCACGCGTGCAGATCTTACATTAGGCAGTACACAATTTCATAATTAAGACGAATTAGAGTCATTAAGTCCTATAGACATGTCTTCTATATGATTTTGATTTCAAGTGTCGTACATGCAGTGCTGCTGTTTTAAAAAAATGAATTTGCAGATTATAGAAATTACAAACCCTATAGGCATGAACTCTAAATTGTTTGCGCAATGAGGCAGTAAAACCGTTTGAAAGCTCAAAATTACCCGCATTTGATTTTATAGACATAATTTCTAGGTGAGTAATAGTATCCTATAGGCAGGATTTCTAAGAGTTGGTATTTGAACTTGATTTTATCATACTTATTCCTATAGACATGTTATCTAGGTGGCAGTGTAATAAAATAACAAAAGTAGTTTAATCAATTAAAGCCCTATAGACATGGTATATAGATGAGGATTAGCAGAACATAAATTAATATAATCCTATAGGCATGTTATCTACTAAGTACACTACAGTAGACATGGGAACAAATAAAACATTTAAACTCATGCTTTTAATAATAGACAAGGTGAGTGAGTGTGTGATTCCCTTTAGGCATGATTTCTACTGGTGTACGATATGTGAAACCAAACAACATATATGGTAAGTTGGACAGAATAACAAGTAGATCACATAGACCTTATAGTCACGTTTTCTACCCTTTATCCAAGCATTATAATATACCCGTTTCCCTAATTTCACTAACACCCCAATTGTTTGTTATTACAAATCATTACACGCCTAGAATTAAATAATATATACTTAAAGATGATCAAATACAAGTTGAAACAAATACAGGCCCACTAAGGTAATTACATACCCAATACAAAGTAACACAAGGGTATCCCTGGGCCTTCAATAGCATTATTCCCCGGACAAACAACTGGCCCAAACCACAAGCTCTCCAGAACAGTACAATGCTCCTGAATCCAATGCCCAGGTCCAACGACACATATGGACCAAAACCAGGCCCAATGAATAACTTACTTACCCAAATGTGTGGCAAACTTAGCCATACAGGTGACAAACTACACATAGAATTAATTAAACAAATTTTAAGCTTAAACACTTACTTCTTAAAGTTGTGACTAATAACAGCTCTAGCCAAGACATATAGACATGATAATACTAAATTGGAATGCACACAAAGCACATAAGAAGCAAGTTTATAATTGTAATTCCAAAAACAAAGTTTAAGAGTGATAGGATTGGCCATCACAGGATAGTAAATCATTCTAAGGAGTTTCGAAACGAAGCATGATTCAAGATCAACCTAAAGAACCTTAGTTGGAGGTCTAGCAGAATCATAGAAAAGAAGCAAATAGAAACACAACCTTCACATGAAAGTGTCTACCGTGAAAAAAAACTAATGAAAATAGCACAATAAAACATGTTGATGGACATGGTCTACACATTCCTTAATTGAGCATGAAAAGTCATGAACATGCTAAATACTATTCATAGCACAAAGACTTAAGCAATACCAGAATTCATAGTAGTAAAGGAAACACTAAGATCTAGATTACACATAGAAGAAAATATGGATGTTACATTTTTTACCTCGTAGGATTTAGGCAGTACTAGTCAGGCATGAATCACACTTTATAGTTTACAAATAGAAAGGAAGCATATTGGGCTAAACATTGAGACAATATGGTCACATGGGATGATCATGGGCCAATTTGCAGAGAAATAGCATGTTATGCATAAAAGATTCAACAGAAAGATACTCATTAAGGCAATTTCTAGGCAGAAACTAGTTCCTTAGGAGTTCAAGTACAAAATTTCAAGGTAAGGCATGAGACATGACTCTTACAAATAGCCAATAAATGAATTCGAGCATACATAAACATGATAGTCTCAAACAAGCATAACATTCAGAAAGTCTTCCAAATTGAATACACTAAATGAACATATAGAGACTTATACAGATTCTTATGAAGAATTATAGCAGAATTTAAAACAAGGTCGACACAGTGTCATATTGGTTCGTAAGAGTTCAAATGAAATATATATTTAGAAGTGTGAACACAAGAAGGGAAAAAACATAATTGTGAGGGATTGAACACTTACCATTTTGTAGATTTAACAACAAATAGAAGAGAATCACTAAGTTCCAGTAGCAAAGTAAGAACACTAGCAAAAACTCCAAACCCTAGTGCGTCAGAGTTCATATGAGCTTAAAACGAGCCCCGATCAATGCTCACACTAGGGAGGTCGATGTAAAAGATTTCGATGGCCTTGGCTTTCAGCCAGCCAAGAGCTTAAGTTTCAGAATAATATAGAATGCGTGAGAGTGGGATACCAGTGATTAAGGTCTGTCCCAAAGGGAAATTGGGGATGGGTTTATACAGCGGTAGAAATTGAGCAATAAAACATGAAAAACATTTGATCAAACACAAATAAGTAAAGAAAATATTACATGCAATCAATAATAGAACCGGTAAAGGAGAAATCAAAATTTCAAACCCTAGTTGAGTTTAATGGCCATGAATCTGATCGGAGATACAAGAATCGTTCATTGTAGAGTATATATAGATGAAACATCGGACAGATCTTCATAAAATTAAGGTTAAATCAAGACCATCTTGAATGATAAAATTTGCCAAAGTTAGGTAAATACTGAGTAACACCATGAACGCGTGAGTAGTAGCAGAATAAGGCAAGAGAATCACGGAAGGACTCCATATTGGGACCAAATTCAGAGAGAATTTAGAGATACAGAGGCTAGGGTTTGTAGAAGATGAGAGAGTGTGAGGGAGGCTAGGGAAAAGGAATGGTCAAGGAAGGGTAGGGATTTATTATGAGTCGTTGATCATTTGAGATCAACGACCAGGATCGAAAAGGGAATGGGGAGGGTGGTTTAGACGGATATCGACCGGGTTAATTAAAAGGTTTATTTTTTTGGGATGGGGAATTGGGCTTCGAGGTTTTAGACGCCCGGACCATTAAATTGGCCCAGAATTGGCTTAAAATTTGGCTACAAATTAAATACACGGAAAAATTATAAAAAATATTTATAAAAAATAATTAACAAATAGTAAAGGTATTATTTATGTATTAAGATGATTTAAAATAGTTGTTTAACATTTAAAAATATAAAAATGCTATTTTGAGCACAAATAATGTAATACAATGTGATTATGCACAACATATAGGCTATTATTGCAAAATTATGTGAAATAGCTTTAAAAATGCAAATCTAATTATATATAAATAAAGTAAAATATTCTAAAACATATATGTGGATGCAAATAATAAATCTAGATGTTTAAGTCATCACAAAATAATTGGAATGAGTAATTAATAAATATTTTGAACAATTTAACAAAAAACCAATTTGAAAGCTTTAAAAATTGTAGAAAATTATAGAAAATGCTTCTATGACCCTTATAAATTAGGTAATGATGCAAAATGACATTTTGAAAGTATGTATGCTTATTTAAAATGTGAGGGGAAAAGTGGGTATCAACTTGCCCTTCTTTACCCGGAAATGATGAAAGAGTTGTCAGGTAAAGAAAAATGATGACCAATTTTGTCAAAATTGAGTGAGGAATGGTGTGATTTGAAAAATGGGGGTCGAACCCTGGTTCTTGAGTTGCCTACATATCCCTGGTGTTACGGGAATCCTACCGTGTGTACTTCTGGATCCAACGGCGGACGAAACCGATGGTCGCATGTTACGAAAAGGTTCTTTTGGGTAGGATATGGTCGTGAGCAGAGTCATGAATGTAAAATGAACGTTATGGATGTATCATGAGGCAGATATCTAAACGGTCATGGATTAAAATGTAGTCAATGTCAGTTACGTTTGAAGTAGTCAAAAGATGTGAATGGTGTGAATGGAAACCGGAGCGAAGATTGCTCCTGTTTTCTAAAATAATTACCTCCCAAGTTACCTGTAAAACTCAAAACATGGTTCACACAAACATATATAGGTTATTTAAATATGATGCAAATTCCCTTCGGACCATGAAGGTTGTCTTTGGACAATGAGGATGATGTCCTTGGACCATGACGTCCTAGGCCATGAAGCGTATGATAAGAGATTCGCAGGCCATGAAATGGTGTCCTCGGGCCATGAGATGGTGTTTCTGTACTATAACGCCTTTGAATAATGATGTGCAGTATCGAGAGATCCTCGGGCCATGGAATAGTGTCTCCCGGCTATGAGGATGGTGTCTTTGGTCTATGACGCCTTCAGACAAAATGGTGATGCTTCAGCCTATGAAATGCAGAGATATGTTGCTTAGTAATGTGCAAGGACGAGACAAGACAAGGCTTAGTCTTATGCAGGGAAAGGTACTGCTTAGCCTTATGCAGTTTTGGAGGCAGTGCTTAGCCTCGTGCAAGAAGTAGAGACATGGCTTAGTCTCTTACAAAGAAAGTCAATGCTTAGCCTCGTGCAATTTCGGAGGTAATGCTTAGCCTCATGCGAGAAGTGGAGATAGGGCTTAGTCTCGTGCAAATAAAGGCAATGCTTAGCCTTGTGCAATTTCGGAGGCAGTGCTTAGCCTCATGCAAGAAGTGGAGACATGGCTTAGTCTCGTGCAAAGAAATGCAATGCTTAGCTTATGAAATTATGGAGGCAGTGCTTAGCCTCATGTAAGAAAAGGAGACAAGGCTTAGTCTCGTGCAAAGAAAGGCAATGCTTAGCCTTGTGCAATTTCGGAGGCAATTCTTAGCCTCATGCAAGAAGTGGAGACAGGGCTTAGTCTCGTGCAAAGAAAGGAAATGCTTAGCCTTATGCAATTATGGAGGCAATGCTTAGTCTCATGCAAGAAAAGGAGACAATGCTTAGTATCATGCAGAAGAAAGGAGACAAGGCTTAATCTCATGCAAAGAAAAGGCAGTGCTTAGCCTTATGCAAGAAAAGCAGTGAGTGATGGTGAGAGAGTGAAGTATTTCTAAGTTGGATGTGTTTTCGTTTGTCAACTCGCTGTCATGAGGGTAGCGGTTTGTTGTGCGTATATATTCACGAATGTTTATGTTGTGTTTATCGTGCCTGAATTCAAAAAAAAATTATGAGTTTTGCGGGGGGAAGGTTGGTTCGTGCTCTTGACTCTTTTCTTTGCCTTCTTGTCTTAAGGTCCTGCTTGAGTTACCTTGGGTAGCCTTTGGCTGCCACAGAAACAAAGTTTTCGAAAAATATTTATGCCTTTGATAAATTATTAAAAATATAGTTTTTTGAAATTTATTATAGTACGTAAGATCGAATAATTTAGATGAATCAGTGACTATGACACATTTAGAGACATTGCAACTTCCTTGCTTTAGAATTTGAGGGTCCTCCTCAAAATTTTGCCCCAATTTAAATGCATACTTTTGACAATACTTTTTGGTTGTTCCACATATGACGAAGTCGGCTGAACTTGTGATCTTGCCCCAGATCTGATCATGGAAAAATGAAGATTTTATTAAGATGTGACCGAACCCACAGGGCTTCCTACGTATCCTCTCTTAAACGGGAATCAGGTCAAGCGTAGTTCAGTTACATCAAATGAAGAAATGCAAACAATCCTAAATATAGTATCTCTTAACTGCGTTTGAGTTGATAGGTTTTGGCCAAATCTCTCCGTCCATTTTTGAAAGTATAAGTGCTCCTCCTGTTAGTACCCAATGAAACATGTCGGGCGCTTGCCAATTGGGTGAAAACTTCCCCTTGGCTTCATCTTGATGTGGGAAGATTCGCTTTAGCACCAATTGCCCTGGTGTGAATTGCCTTGGTCTGACCATTTTGTTGAAAGCTCTTGACATCCTGTTCTGGTAGAGTTGACCATGCCATACCACATTCATTCTTTTCCCATAAATGAGAGCTAGTTATTCATAGCGGCTCTGTACCCATTCTGCATCGCTGAGCTCAGCTTCTTGTATAATTCTTAAAGAAGGGATGCTGATACCCAATTTTTCCCTCAAAATAGTGCATATGCATCATCATTTGATTTACAAGCATATACAAGTATTTTTCATAATTTTTAAAGGCTTAAAATCAATTTATTTCTATATTTTATTATATAAATATCTATTAATTACCTTAAAAATTATTTTTATGATGATTTTATCATCTAAACTTATCATTTACACCCATATTATGTTTTAAATATTTTTAGTACATTTGTTATAATTGCATTAGCATTTTAAAGGCTAAATTGCACATTTTGCAGTAATAGCCCATATGTACTTATAATTACATTATTTATGCAAAAAAATAACCTTTTGTATTTTATAATGTTAAATAATTGTTTTTAATCATTTTCATGCACAAAAAATATTTTTTTTCATTTATCTATTATTTTTATATATTATTTATTTATTAAAATTAGGTAATTAAAATATGGCCCTAATTCTACAATTAATTTCGGACTTAAACTACCCAATTACCCCAAGACCAATACCCCTAGCTCATTACCATTACCCATTCAATTAAACCCGACCCAGGCCCGCTCAAATCCCAGTCGTCGATCAAAAATGATCAAAGGCTCATAAACATCCCCCTACTTTCCTTATATCCCCATCTCCCAAACCCTAACCCCATTTCCCCTAATCCGCCGCCTCTCTACTCCCCTCCTCTGAAGAACCTAGCCTGCCGTCTCCCCAAAATCCTCCCCCAATCCCGTTCCTAATGGGATTTTCTTCCCATTTACTTACCATTTCGGCATCTTTCATTTATTTGTTGATTCTTTACGATATTACTTGGTACTTGCCTAAACATGGAAAGTACCCCACTTTGATTCTGTCCTAATCGATCTTCATCTCTTGAATCTGGACGACATTAAGTCCACACACGTTATTTGTGCCGTGTGAGCTCGATTTGTTCGTATCTTGCTGATTTGTACTTAACCCTAAGGTTAGGGTTTACCGATTCTCTTTTGATTTGAACCAAAAATGGTTCAAGCTTTGATTTAGAGTACTATCTTGTCTATATTCGCCTTATTATGTGCGAATCTACCTATTTATGTCGATTTCTTTTACTTGCCCTAAATTAGGGTTTCAGATCCTTTGTAATTCGATTATGTGTTCTCTTTTGAATAATTTCCTGTCTATGTTCATTTTATGCAATATGGGATTCTTTGCCTTTATTTTCTGCTGATTTTGTGTATTTTTACCTAAAACTAGGGTTTTAAAATTTTCTTCCTTACTGATTTAAGTGCTTGCTTTTTTAGTGTTGAATTAATTATTTCCATATTTATGTGTTCGGTTCTTACACTATTTAAACCCCTCCCCGCTCCCCTTTGATTAAGTTGGAAGTTCGAAAAACTCCTTAAGAACAAAACAAAAACTAAGGCTTTTTTCTTTTCATTCTTGAATAAAAACTTGTTCTGTATTTTGATTTATACCGGCTGAAAGCCAAGGCAAGAAATTGTTAAGTTTATGCGTTGTTTGGTGATATTCACAATATCGTTGGATTTCCTTCTTCCTTGCTTCATCTTAAATAGTGATTTATCAGACATTTGCCGTTTCATTCTGATTTCTGTTAATGTGTTACTTCAATTAGACTATGTTATGCTATAATATTTTGTAGTTTGAGACATGCTTAAATATACTTTGAGTCTTTTAATTCGATCCTGCTTAACCCATATGTCACTAATATTAATCTCTTGAAGTTTAAGTTTGTTATTTGAACATGTTCTCATATCTCCTGCTATAGAATAGTTAACTATGTATAGATGTATGCATTAATAGAATTACAAGTCTGCTTGTTGAATCTACTATACGTGACATGTTTGATCTTATTTTCATCATATTTTGACACCTCTAATAATGACTTGCCTTGTTATCCTGTGATTGATTTTATTTCCTGAAACTTGACCAAGTGTGCGTAAGTTCAAACATGTCTTTTGTTTGTTTGTATATGTGATTATGTCCTTTAGTGGATCCCCTAATCCCATTCTACTCCCCTGGTCCTTCTGAATTCTTATTCTTAGCCGGCTGAAAGCCAAGGCTACTTAGGTTCGGTCCTTTGACTTCCCTAGTGTGAGCACTGCTTAGGGTTCATGCGAGACCCTTTTGAACTCTGACACACTAGGACCTGGTCCCTAGTCTTTCCCTGAATTGTTTCTGATCAACCTCCCTAGTGTGAGCACTGCCCTGGGTTCTTGAAGCCCTTGAGAACTCAGACACACTAGGGTCTTGGGTTCTATATGCTCAACCTTGATATATGCTCATTGGGTGGATCTCTCAAAAACTGGTTATTTTGTATTTATGTGCATGAAATTTGGAGCTGTTGTGAATTGAAGGCTTGGCCTGTCCAGGTTTATTTGGGATTGCTGTAGGCTCCCTATAGTTATATCTATTCTTTAATTTACTACATTCAATTCTGGTCTGTAATAATTATTTGTAATAACAATTCTTGGGTGTTAGTGAAATTGGGAAGGGATTCTTATTTTACATTTACAATAAAGTTGGGTAGACATCCTGCCTATGGGTTCGATACTGTGTTGTTAAATGTTGTATGTTAGAAATCATGCCTATAGGTA
Organism: Nicotiana paniculata; assembly: GCA_005239505.1. Lineage (NCBI taxonomy): Eukaryota > Viridiplantae > Streptophyta > Magnoliopsida > Solanales > Solanaceae > Nicotiana > Nicotiana paniculata. Next base: position 40,307 of record ML314730.1, on the reverse strand, counting down.
CCTTATTATGTTCAGTCATCATATGCTAGCAGCCATGCCCATAGGTTCAATGCTTGGTTCAATGATGTTCTATTTTTGCTTATTAGAGACCATGCCTATAGAAAATGGTATGATTTAATATATGTGCAAAATCCTGTTTTATACTGTTCTGTTCACGATTTATAGAAATCATGTCTATAGGATCTAAAATTGGATTAATTGTAGAAATCATGTCTATAGGATCTAAAATTGGATTAATTGTAGAAAGCATGCCTATAAGTTTGAATCAATTTAATTATCATTTCCGCCCGTTTATTCATAAGTTTCCAAACACTGTATTGTTACCTTCACTCGAAAGCATGCCTATAGGATTAAAACAAGTAATTATGGATATGTTTCTGTGATTGCCACTATTTATTATTGCATAAAATGCCTAGATATCATGCTAGTAAGCTTAATATCATTATGCTAAAAAACAGTAGACAAACTTATGTAGGTTTTGAAAATCGCACTAAGAAACTGGCTTTGCGCATGGCAGTCTACTCATTCGTTTAATATCACATAGAGATCTTGCCTATAGGATTCTACTATTAATTAATTAAAATATGTCAAAATGTTAACCAGTTTGGTGTGCATTTGATGTCTAAATGTGGAGGCTAACTTGAGCCATACTTGCTTCTATTTGAAAGTCCTAAACGGTTTTTTGTATGTCTCTTAGTATTTTCCTTTTTGAGCAGCCTAAGTTAAGGTCTAGAACCACCCTGAAATAGAGGTCCAAATGCTTCCTGGACCATAAGCCTGGGACGGGTACTGCACGCATAGGGTACGAATTAGAATTGACTAGAGTGCTTTAGGTAAACAACTTAAAGATAGTAACCGGGTAGCAGGAGATGATAGTCTGTGCCCACTGAATAATATGAGTAACACCCCGTCTTGAGGGAGTTACGAAGTATTATTTATGTTGCACGGGATGATCCTTTAGTCTAAAAAACTTAGGACCCCCCATTTCTGCTTAAAGTAATTCTTTTATTTGTCCAAGTATTTCTTTTCTCTTAGACTAATTCATATAATTCGAGTTTGGCCGGGACCCACCGCTGCAGACCTCGAGGAGTTCCTAACACCTTCTCCTCAAAGTAATTTGAGCCCTTACACGATCTTTGGTGACACAAAACTAGTAATTCCGAGTCATTTGCAAATAGGTGCCCTAACTCACCTTAATCCGTAGGTGGAGACTCTCTCTTTTAATACCCTTCCTTTTAAAAGAGTTGTCACGTGTCGAAACCCAATTTCACGAGAAAAATAGGCGAGACAGCATGGCGACTCTGCTGGGGATTTCCTTAGGCTCTTGCCATAATGAACTTAGTCTGTATGAATTAGTCTCTCTCGATCGGCGTCTCTTTATTATTTTGAACATCCCGCTCCCATTCTCCTTTTATTTGCCACATGCACACTCCTTCCCTATTTTTCCCTTTATATGAACTTACATGCAATTCCTCGCTTAATCTGGTCATAATATGCATCCTCTTTGTTATTTCCCAATCATGTTCACTTGCTCCAATTTTTAAAAATTTTGTTATGTCTTTCCCAATCCCTACCCCTTTTATCTCTTTATTATAATTTTTCCATCATACGAACTAACTCCTTTCTTATTTTTCTTTATTTTCTATCTTTAAATTTATTAAATACTACAGTTATCGCTTCATCTTGCAAAATACTTGACAACGTGTTGTTTTATCTTTGCAGAATTACATTCTCTACATCATATTCCACTCGTGCGCAATTAATACTATAGCGTCACTTCATGAGTGTCCGCACTCTTCCTATATCACCCTTTTAAATTTTGAAAGGCTTATTTGAAGTAAAACTAGTCGATCAACGGTGCAGTCGATGGTTCCGTGCCTTTCCCTCTCAAGTTGTCCACTTGAGGGTATCGGTCTAGACTCTTATAGAAAGCCCCACTCAGATGTTAATTGTGCATGCATCATGTCTGAACCTAGTACGGGTTAGAATGTTGTCAGCATAATAACTCTATAAGGCAAGCCTTATCCAGATCCCATCTGGGTTTCCATAATCCTAATGGGCACAATCATGATATGTGCATTATTTGGAGAAAACGTGCCTATATGTTAATCATTAATGTGTAAACAGTCGAATCCGGAGAGGGAGAGGGATAACTTTATTGTTTTTGCAGAAATGAGGCACGAAGTCCCCAGATTCGGCATGTTCTGAAGTATCTCACCTCTGTTGCTAGGCTGGTGGGAAAATCTCTCGCCAAGCGACAAAAACCATGTGAAAAGAATTCTCAAAAATCTATCGTCTTTGCTGGAAATTCAGCCAAACAATGTACTAATCGAGGCCGCTACTATGTTCTGGGATGAAAAGATGGTTGTTTTCCATTTTGGTAATATAGAGTGACTCCCCTTCTTGAGGAAATAGGAGGTTTTTCTGGGCTTCCCTGGGATAGCCCTAGTCTATTGGTACCAGAAAATCGTACTTCTAGAGGGTTTCTGAAAATGATGGGTCGTAGAAAGAATGACGAGTTAATATGCCTGAAGAAGTCTTACATACCTTTCGACTTCCTTTACGAGTGTTATGGGCACATCACATCCTACCGTATCTATCATGATGAGTTTTCCATCATTTCTCTAGGCTGGACTCATCGCCAGGTTTTCGTGTTCATCGTATGTTTTCTAGGGATGATAGTATTCCCAATTCAAGGAGACAGGATCCACACTCGTTTGGCTATGGTCACCAAGACCTTAATGGAAGGAATTGAGGGACAGACGTACACTATCGTCCCAATGATCGTGGCACAGATATACCGAGCCTTGGATCGTTGCAAGAAGGTATTTAGGCATTTTGAGGGTTGTAATCTGTTATTGCAAATATGATTGTTGGAACATCTTCAAAGAGGACAGTACCGTCAAGAATTTTCGCGGTGACCATGGAATGAAACATAGATTTTCACCATCCAAAAAGAATGACTTTCATCCCAAGCAGATTTGCACAACCGGGAAACGCTGTGGATTGGGTACACTTCTTTAGCAATTTGACTGATGACAAAGTCCATTGGATGTTCGAGTGGTTCCCTACTAGCGAGTTCATAATCAGGTCAAGAGATGTTCCTCACCTAGTGCTGATCGGGTTAAGAGGTATCTATCCTTATGCTCCTATTAGGGTCATGAGACAGGCTGGGGGAAAGCAAGTCATACTACGAGTTTTCAAGATGGTTCACTACAAAGTAGACTTTCAGGGTGATGCCATTCCATTTAAGTGTGAGTCATAACATATGTGACATCTGAAGATTATTGTGGAAAAGAATACCATTGCACCAGATTGGTACCACGCTGGTCATGTATATTTCTACCTATCATGGTTGGATGATGACATAGCGAGAGAAGCGAAGCCGGGGATTGATCGAGGAAATAGGGTCATAGACGGCACTACAGAAGCACAAGTAAAATACAAGAGGTTGCACAAAAGAATCTTTGAGTCTTAGGCCATACATTTGGAACAACACAATGTAGACATGGAATCAGTCAATGAATGAAGAGGAATCCTACAGAACCTATAGAAATGTTGGAGTATTTAGAGCATGATCTGACGGAGCTTGAAGGGAAGATGACGAAAAGGATCGTGGATTGTCAGAATGCAGAGGGCAATGAAGGAGGACACCTAGCAAGGGCGTATTTGCTGCTGGACATGCGTGACTTGAGGAATCTGATCGGTGGGGCTAAGAAGGCCAAACATGGAGAAGGTCCCTTCGGGACCAAGTAGATTAGAATTGTTGTTTACTTGTTTTTCTAGAGTCATTTTAGAATTTGATTGTAATAAGGCAAATGCCACTAGTAACTCTTTTTTATTATTGTTTTGAATGTTTGATCTCTTTATTACATTAATGAAATAAGGCAATTTTCGGCACTAAGTTTCTCCAAATCTGTATGTCGTTAGGCCTACCTCTGGAACAATGAGATCCCCAAATTAGGACACGGATTTATAATTCCGCAATACATGTTTAAATACGCACATATCCTTTCAAAATTCCCTACTGACTTGTTTACCTTTTTTTTTATTTGTTTTGATTATTCCCACCCCCTAAGGTTGGTTCGTGTATACTAGCATCATTAGCATATCATACCAGATCCAGAGGTCCTCCACCTCCTCCTCCTCCAAGTGATCCTAAAAACAAGGGAAAATCTAAGATGGACACCACCTTGAAAATCCAATAACGCATTTGAGCCAATCCTTCCATCAAGCTGATATGATGTGAGGATCCGAAGAAGACGAAGTGCTAGCTAGTTTGAGGAGTCTATTTTTAGAAGAAGAAGACATGGATTACAGTGTAATAGTTGAGGATGAGGAGGAGGAGGAAGGCCTCATCATCCAGACAGTGGAGAAAAGAGTCGTCCTCAGAAACTGGAAAGCCACACCATCAAGAGCCCGCCGAGTCCCGGGGTAGCCTGGCTACTAGTTCCATTTTTTTAAAATCCTTTTCGAGCATTTTCTTTAAAAATCATTTTCATTATTTCTTTTGGAAACATTGTTTGAATCATTAAAATCGCTTTTGTTTGACATTTTGATATTTCTCAATGGCTTAATCTTTTATTATTTATTTCTATTCTTTATATCTTTATCTCTACAACATTACTATTTCTTACCTTGATGAACCAACAACTGTGACATGTAATGAGACAACAGCAACATAAGGATAGTTATTCAGTCAATCATCACTGACAATGCCGCCAATCTCAATAGTGATCTAATGAAAGTTATGCGTGAGACCTTCAAAATCAAGCACAAGAACTCCAGAGCATACCGACCCCAAATAAATGGAGTCGTGAAAGCCGCCAACAAGAACATTAAGAAGATACTAAGGAAGATGGTAGAGAATCACAAGAAATGGCACGAGAAGTTTCCATTTGCCTTATTATACTGTACCACAGTCCGCACATCAACTGGGGAAACTCCTTACCTATTGGTCTACGGTACTGAAGCCGTCATCCCTGCCGAGGTAGAAATTCCTTCCTTGAGAATTATACAAGAAGCTGAACTCAGTAATGCAGAATGGATAAGGAGACGCTATGAGCAATTATCTCTCATTGACGGGAAAAGAATGAATGCAGTGTGTCATGATCAACTTTATCAGAACAGAATGTCCAGAGCTTTCAACAAAAGGGTCAAACCTAGACAATTCACATCGGGGTAGTTGGTACTGAAACGAATCTTTCCACATCAGGATGAAGCCAAAGGAAAATTCTCACCCAACTGGCAAGGACCCTACATGGTTCACAGAGTACTAACAGGAGGAGCACTCATACTCGCAGAAATGGATGGAGAAATTTGGTTAAAGCCTATCAACGCAGATGCAATCAAAATATATTATGTTTAAAATGTTTACATTTTCTTCATATGATGTAACTGAACTATGCCCGACCTGGTTCTCGTTTAAGAGGGGATACGTAGACAGCCCTGTGGGTTCGGTCACAATACAATACAAAATTCTATGGCAAGAAGATCGCAATGTCTGTGATAGTGTCACAGTTACCGGTTCATCTAATTGATTTTTTTTTAAATTGCATAGTACTATGTTTTGAATAACTATGCATGCATATTTTTCGAAAACTTTATTTTTGGCCAGATGCTATCCATGGTAACTCAAACAAAATTTCGATGCATAGCGGAGCAAAGTAAGCAGACAAAGGCATGACCAACCTCCCCCACAAAACTTACGAGTTTTATTTGAATACAGGAACAAGAGATAGCCACCAGTACGTGCGCATTTTAGAATCATTGTCTTCACAACAACAAAGCTACCAAATTCATCTCTGTTAAGAAATACTCCGCTATCACTTATTACCTATTCATTACATGAGACTAAGCATTGTCTCAAATCTTTACATGAGGCTAAGCCCTGACTCCTTAATTGCATAAGGCTAAGCACTTCCTTCTCATTGCATGAGACTAAGCATTGTATCAAATCTTTGCATGAAGCTAAGCCCTGCCTCCTTAATTGTATAAGGCTAAGCTCTGACTTCCCATTGCATGAGACTAAGCATTGTCTCAAATCTTTGCATGAGGCTAAGCCATGCCTCTTTAATTGCATAAGGCTAAGCACTGTCTTCCCATTGCATGAGACTAAGCATTGTCTCCATCTTGCATGAGTCTAAGCCTTGCCTCCTTAATTGCATAAGGCTAAGCTTTGCCTTCCAATTTCATGAGACTAAACATTGTCTCAAATATTTGCATGAGGCTGAGCACCGCCTCCTCAATTGTATAAGGCTAAAGCACTGGCTTCCCATTGCATGAGCCTAAGCATTGTCTCAAATTATTGAATGAGGCTAAGCCCTACCTCCTTAATTGCATAAGGCTAAGCACTTGCTTCATATTGCATGAGACTAAGCATTATCTCAACCTTGCATGAGGCTAAGCCCTGCCTCCTCAAATGCATAAGGCTAAGCATTGCCTTCCCATTGCATTAGACTATGCACTGTCTCCAACTTTGCATGAGGCTAAGCCATGCCTCCTAAACTTCATAAGACTAAGCTCTGCCTTCCCTGCATGAGACTAAGAATTATCTCCAATCTTGCACGAGACTAAACATTGTCTCTCCTTGCATAACCACAAATATTGCTATTCCAAAACCTTGCATTATTCTCTTCTCTCGGGGCTAAGCTCTATCTCTGATCTTACACAAGACTAAGCTCTGTCTTATTTCATCTCAAGCATCATGTCTTTGCATCTCATGGGCTGATACATATCCAATTTGTCCGAAGGCGTCATAGTCCGAAGGCATCATCCTCATAGCCGGGAGACACCATGCCATGGCCTGAGGATCTCTTAATAATGCACATCATTATTCAGAGGCATCATCCTCATGGCCCGAGAACATCATTTCATCGCCTGTGAATCCCCTATCTCACAATTCATGGCCCGGGACGTCATGGTCTAAGGACATCATCCTCACCGTCCAAAGATAATCTCCATGGTCCAGAGGGAATTTGAATCATGTTTAAATTTATGCGATAATATATATGTGAGCATCGTATTTTTGAATTTGCAGGTGATCTAGGAAGTAACCATTCTCCTAACTGGAGCAATCTTCGCTCCAGTTTCTATTCAATGTTCATACCTTTCAGTTATTTCAAACGTAACCGAGCAACGTCTGTTACCCATGCCCATCTGATAACTATTCAAATATTCGTAATCATTCTCAGATACATCCATTCCCAATCCCGATTGGTCCTATCTAGAATATTTTGTCCATTTTTACAACAACTTCATCAGTTTAGTCCATCGTTGGATCCAAAACTACACATGGCCTGATTCCTATAAAACTAGGGATATGTAGGCAGCTCAGAGACTAGGGTGCGGCCTATATTTCTTAAAACACCCTAATCGGTCAAAATCAGTCATCATTTCTTTACCCGACAACTCTTTCATCCTTCCCAGGTAAAGAGGGACAACTGTTGATACCCAATTTTTCCCTCATATATATATATATATATATATATATACTTTTTTAAAATAGTGCATATGCATCATCATTTGATTTACATGCATATACAAGTATTTTTCATAATTTTTAAAGGCTTTAAATCAATTTATTATACAAATATCAATTAATTACCTTAAAAATTATTTTTATGATGATTTTATCATATAAATTTATCATTTAAACCCATATTAGGTTTTAATTATTTTTAATATATGTGATATAATTATATTTACATTTTAAGGCTAAATTGCACATTTTGCAATAATAACCCATATGTACTTATACATTATTTATGCAAAAAAGTAACCTTTTGTATTTTTATAATGTTAAATAGTTTTTTTAATCATTTGCATGCATAAATAATATTTTTTTGTTTATCTATTATTCTTATAAATTATTTATTTATTAAAATTGGGTATTTAAAATCTGGCCCTAATTCTACAATTATTTTTGGACCTAAACTACCCAATTGCCCCAAGACCAATACCCCTATCCCAATACCCTTACCCATTCAATTAAACCCGAACCAGCCCCGTTCAAATCCCAGTCGTTGATAAAAAATGATAAACGACTCATAAACATCCCCCCACTTTCCTTAAAACCCCATTCCCCTAATCCGCAGACTATCTACTCCCCTCCTATGAAGAAACCTAGCCTGCCGATGTAATAACCTGGCCGGTCGTTCCGTGAGATTAGCCCTGTTTCCCCCGTTTATGCTTTATCATATTTTTCTTAGCCTGTTTATGTTGTGTTGGGTCGGTTGATTCGGGTTCGGAGTGGTCGTGGTGAGAACTGAGACTCCTCGTCTCTTAAATTAGCTTAATAGTTGAAAAGGCCAACTGGGAGTTGACTTATTGGTAAATAACCTCGGAATGTGGATTTTATGGCTCGGATAGCTTCATTAGGTGATTTGGGACTTAGGAGTGTGTTCGGAATGAAGTTTTGATGTCCGGTGTAGAATTAGGTTTGAATTGGCAAAAATTAGTTTCCGATTGGCAGTGGAAAATAGGCAATCGGGGTAGGAATGAAATTCCGAAAGTTGGAACAGGTTCGTAATGTCATTTTTGAGATGTGTGCAAAATTTCAGGTCAATCGGATGTGTTTTGGTTGGTTTCGGCATCATTAGCGAAATTTAGAAGTTTCAAAATTCATAGGCTTGAATTTGATGTAATTTTGGTTTTTTCGTGTTGTTTTTGGTGTTTCAAAGGCACGACTAAGTTTGAATGATGTTATGGGGTGTGCTAGTAGGATTGGTCGAGGTCCCGGAGGCCTTGGGTGTATTTCGGATGCTCAAACGGACATTTTTTGTCTTAAGGGGTCTGATATTTTACTGGTGTTTTAGGAGCGGTGATTTCTTCACTGCGATCGCGTGAATTCATCCGCGATAGCGTAGAGAAAAAGTTTGGGGCAGGCAATTTTTTCTATGCGATCGCTTAATAAGGATTACGATCGCATAGGTTGGGCAGGTGAAGCAGTGCGATCGCGTGGCCCTTGGTGCGATCGCATACAGGTTCTGAGGCGCGTGTGTGAGGTGGACATTTGTTCTATGCGATCGCGTGTGTTGGTATATGATCGCGTAGAGTAGGTCTGGGCCGTGCATCGCAATCGCATGGCTGGAGTTGAGATCACACTTAAGGGAATATAAGTGCTGGGCAGAATGTTTTAAAGCCCATTGTTGCGAAATTTTGTCCATTTTTCTCCATTGATAAGCGGGTTTAGAGCTCCTTGAGAGGGTTTGAATAGGAGATCTAAGGGAATCACTTGGAGGTAAGGTTTTCAACTTTATAACTCGTTTCTATGTCATTTTCTAAGTAATTAAACCGGAAAATTGTTGAATTTATACCCAAAATTTGGGGAAGTTAAGTGCATGGAATTGGAATTTTCTTTTGAGGATTTGCGTGGGCAATTGTGGTCCGATTTTGGTGTTCTTGGTATGTATAGAATTGTTGGAGGACGAGGATTCTAATGATGTAAATTTTATCGAATTCTGAGACGTGGGCTCAGGGCTCGGGTTTTGCCGAATTTCGAGAATTGTGTCTAAATTGATAGTTTTCGATTGGGTTTTGTTCCTTTAGTGTATATTGATGATGTTAATCTAGTTTTGGTTAGATTCGGAGCAATCGGGAGACAATTTGAGGGGCAAGAGCATCGCGGATTAGTATTGTGGCCCGATAGAGGTAAGTAATGGTTACAAATCTTATCCTGAGGGTATGAAACCCCAAACTTCATATTTCTCACTATTTTTATATGGTGCACATGTCGGATGACGAGTATGTAGCGCGCACTGATTTTTGGATTAGACTTGGTCCTCTCCGCGACAACTATTGAGTTGCGCATTTTTACTCTAAACCATATGTTAAATTGTGTTCTAAAACTATTGATATATTTGGGCTATAAGCCATGTTTGGGGCCTCGTGCCGACTTGTTTGGACCCCTTGGAGGCTTTTTACTGCTATTTCCTCAGTGTTGATTTATGAATTACACTCAGTCATATTGTGCTTAACTGTTTTTGAAACTCAGCCTTATTTACACTATTTTGAGATATAAAATGATGTTTTGGGTTGAGTACCCCGTTTTACTGATATGCTCGAGGGGCTTTTTAGAGGTTCTGACTCAGTGAGGCCGAGGGCCTGATTATGATACGCCACGATGTGGCTTGATATTAGCGCTTGGGCTGAAGGTGCCCATCCGGAGTCTATACACACCCCTAGTGAGCACAGGTACCTACTGAGTGCGAGTGCCGAGTGCCGACTGACAAGTGATTGGGAGGCATGAGTGACAGTGAGGTTGCCTGAGGGGTTGATACTGAGTGGCCGTGGGGTGCTGAGTGATGTTCTGACCGAGGGGCGATTTATGATTCATGTTTTTACCCGAGGGGCTACTTATGATTTATTTCATTTTACACTAAAATCCTTCAGTTATTTTTATTTGTGAAATTGCTGGAAAACACATTTTTCAAAGGGTTTTATGAAGTTGGATTTTAAGGCATGTTGATTTAATATATCTATGTTTATACTGTTTGAAGGAAAGGATGTGCATATTATGAACTGATGATATTAATTTTTATGTGTTTCTTGCCGCTTAGACTTGATTTATTTTTATTAGTACTGATTTGGCATACTCACATTATTCCTTGCACCCATGTGTGCAGATACAGGTGCTGATACTGAGCATTAGCCATCTATTCAGTGCGGAGCCAGAGTTCGGGACATAGAGGTAGTTGTCCAGCGTCCGCAGCATCTCTTTTTTCCCTTTTTATGTTGTATCTAGTTATTCGTTCGGAGGTTTTGTATATAATAGTATACCTTTTGGAATATTTCTTAGACGCTCATCACATGTTGACTCCGGATTTTGGGGATGGTTTAGACTGTTTAGCTGTTTATTTTGCCTATTGGATTCAGTAATTCTATATATATTTTATGAAATGTTGAAATAGGTTGGGATTTTGGAAAGAAACTGTAATTATGTGATTATTTGCTAGCCTAGTTCCACGATAGGCGCCATCACAACCGGTTTAGGATTTGGGGTCGTGACAAGTTAGTATCAGAGCCTAGGTTACATAGGACTCAATGGTCATGAGCAGGTTTTGTAGAGTCCTGCGGATCGGTACGGAGACATCTGTACTTATCTTCGAGAGGCTGCGGAACCCCTAGGAACAATCTCATTTTTTTGAATTATGTCGTGCCATTTTGTTGATTCTGGAAATCTAAACTTCTGTTGTTTTGTCCTCTCACAGATGGTGAGGACTCGTGCTACCGATCAGGGTGATCAGCTACCAGCTAGACCAGCGAGGGGTCGAGGCCGCGGTAGAGGTAGGGGGCCGGCCAGGGCAGTGCTAGTTAATCCCCCTACTGTTCAGGATCAGATTCCCGTCACAGATGCTCCAACAGAACAGGCTCAGGCACCGGCAGTGCCTATTGTTATTCCGGGTCTTCAAGAGACCTTGGCTCAGATTTTGACTGTGTGTACCACCCTTGCTCATGCAGTTGCCGCTACTTCTCAGGCCGGGGGAGGCAGTCAAACTCCAGTTTCCCGGACACCTGAGCAGGCTACTCAGGGCCAACAGACACCGGGGCGGTTCCGGCTATGCCAGAGGATGAGCAGCGTTGATTGGAGAGGTTTAGTAGACTACAGCCTCCGACATTCAGTGGTGCTGAGGGCGAGGATGCCCAGGGTTTTCTGGATAAGTGTTAGATGATGCTGCGTACTGCTAGGATTTTGGAGACCAGTGGGGTCTCATTTGCTACTTTTCAGTTTTCTGGTGCTGCTTTCACTTGGTAGGAGTCTTTTGAGAGGCGTAGGCCTGTTGGTTCAGCACCGCTCACTTGGCAGCAGTTCTCCACTGTCTTTTTGGAGAAGTATGTACCCCAGTCACACAGAGAGGAGCATCGCATGCTTTTTGAGAAGCTATGTCAGTGGGAGCTATCAGTGATGCAGCACGAGATGCAATTTTCGGAGTTGGATCGTCATGCTACCGAGTTGGTCCCTACTGATAGGGAGAGGGTTAGGAGGTTTGTAGATGTCCTCACTTATCATCTCTGCCTTTTCATGACCCGGGAGAGAGTATCAGATGCTACATTCGAGCAGGTTATTAATATTGCTTGAGATATTGAGTCGGTTCGCCGCCAGGAGCGGGAGGAGAGGGAGGACAAGAGGCCTCGTGGATCGAGCACTACTAGTGATGCTCCTTCCAGGGGGCATCTTCAGCATGGTAGAGGTCGTCCATTCAAGCCTCCTCAGTCCGCCCAGCCTATAGTGGTGCATCTTCGGGGCATGGTCGCTACGGTTCTTAGCCTGGACGTTCTTCATTCGGTTCCCTCCCAGCTCAGAGTGCAGCTCGAGCACCACTAGTTTAGGGTTCCTCTATGCATGATTCTTCCAGTGGTCATTCTGGTGCTAGAGGTTTCTATCAGTCCTCATCTCCAGCTCCAGGGAGTTGCTTTGAGTGCGGCGAGTTTGGGCACATGTGGAGGCAGTGTCCACGACATCCTGGTGGTTCTTCTTAACAGAGGGGCCAGCCCTCGACTTCAACTCCAGTTACTTCACCACCTACCCAGGCAGCCAGGGGTGGTAGTCAGTCAGCTAGAGGCCGCCTTAGAGGGGGAGGTCGAGAAGGTAGAGGTCAGGCCCGTATGTACGCATTTCCAGCTATGCTAGATGCTATGGCCTCCGATGCAGTGATCACAAGTATTGTCTCAGTCTGTTGCCGAGATGCTTTGGCTTTATTTGACACTGGTTCTACATATTCCTATGTTTCTTCGTATTTTACCCATTTTATGGATATGCCCCGTGGTTCTTTAGTTACCTCTGTTCATGTGTCAACTCCGGTGGGCGATACTGTTGTTGTGGACTGTGTATATCTATTGGGGGTTTGGAGACCCGAGTGGACCTAATGTTACTCAGCATGGTCGATTTTGATGTGATATTAGTCATGGATTGGTTATCTCCGTGTCATGCTATTCTTGATTGTCACGCTAAGACCGTGACCTTAGTTATGCCAGAGTGTCCGAGGGTTGAGTGGAGGGGTTCTTTTGAGTATATGCCTAGCAGGGTGATTTCCTACCTGAAGGCTCAGCGCATGGTTGAGAAGGGGTATTTATCTTATCTGGTTTTTGTGAGGGATGTCAGTGGTGAGACTCCTGATATTTATTCGGTTCCTGTGGTCTGTGACTTTACGGGCATGTTTCCTGCAGACCTGCAGGGCGTGCCACCTAACAGGGACATTGATTTTGGTATTGACCTGGTGCCAGGCACCCAGCCTATTTCTAATCCACCTTATCGTATGGCACCAGAAAAGCTAAACGAATTAAACAAGCAGCTTCAAGAACTCATATATAAGGGGTTCATTCGGCCTAGTATGTCACCTTGGGGTGCACCAGTGTTGTTTGCAAAGAAGAAGGATGGTTCTATGCGTATGTGTATTGATTATTGGCAGATGAACAGAGTTACGGTGAAGAACCGGTATCCCTTGCCTCGTTTAGATGACTTTTTTGATGAGTTGCAGAGTGCCAGGGTATTTTCCAAGATTGACTTGCGTTCCGACTATCATCATTTGAAGATTCGGGGGCTAGACATCCCGAAGACTGCTTTCAAGACTAGATATGGTCATTATGAGTTTCTGGTTATGTCATTCGGGCTGACCAATGCCCCAACAGCTGTTATGCACTAGATGCATAGTGTATTCCGGACTCATCTGGACTCTTTTGTCATCGTGTTTATTGAAGATATCTTGGTGTATTCCCGTTCTCGGGAGGATCATGAGCAGTATTTAAGAGTGCTTCAGGCCTTGAGGGAGAAGAGATTGTATGCAAAAATTTTGAAGTGTGAGTTCTGGCTTGATTCAGTAGTGTTCTTGGGGCACGTGGTGTCCAGTGAGTGTATTCAGGTTGACCCAAAGAAGATAGAGGCAGTGCAGAGGTAGCCTAGACCGTCATCAAGTACCAAGATTCGCAGTTTCCTTAGTTTGGAAGGGTACTACCGCCGTCTCGTAGAGGGATTTTCATTTATTGCAGCACCTATGACCAGACTCACCCAGAAGGGTGATCAGTTCAGGTGGACTGAGGAGTGTGAGGAGAGCTTTCAGAAGCTCAATTCAGCTTTGACTACAGCTCCGGTATTTGTTTTGCCTACAGGTTCAGGTTCTTATTAAGTTTACTATGATGCCTAGAGAGTTGGCCTTGGAACGGTTTTGATGTAGGACGGTAGGGTGATTGCTTACGCATCCAGACAGTTGAAGGTGCACGAGAAGAATTATCCAGTGCACGATCTTGAGCTAGCATCTATTGTTCACGCCTTGAAGATTTAGCGTCATTATTTGTATGGAGTGCATTGTGAGATTTTCACTGATCACCGTAGTTTGCAGCATCTGCTTAAGCAGAAGGATCTAAATTTGCGTCAGAGGAGGTGGTTGGAGCTTCTCAAGGACTATAACCTCACTATTTTATATCATCTAGGGAAGGCCAATATAGTGGCTAATGCCCTGAGTCACAGGGCGGAGAGTTTGGGGAGTCTAGCCTACCTTCCAGGAGTAGAGCATCCATTAGCACTTGATGTTCAGGCTTTAGCGGGTCAGTTGGTGAGATTGGATCTATCGGCGCCTCCACGGGTATTGGCTTGTGTAGCCTCCAGGTCTTCTCTTTATGATCAGATTAGAGAACGCCAGTATGATGATCCACACTTGCTCGTTCTTCAGGACATGGTGCATCACGGTGATGCCATGGATGTGGTTATTGGTGATGATGGGGTCATGAGGATGCAGGGCCGAATTTGTGTGCCCAATGTGGATGTACTTCGAGATTTGATTATGGTTAAGGCCCATAGTTCACGGTATTCCATCCATCCGGGTGCCGGGAAGATGTATCAGGATCTGCGATAGCATTATTGGTGGAGGCGAATGAAGAGGGATATTGTTGAGTTCGTGGCTCGGTGTCTCAGCTGTCAGCAGGTCAAGTATGAGCACCAGAGACCAGGTGGATTGCTTCAAAGATTTGATATTCTGGAGTGGAAGTGGGAGCGGATCACCATGGACTTCATAGTTGGGCTCCCACGGACTTCGAGGAGGTTTGATGCTATATGGGATATTGTGGATCGGCTGACCAAGTCCATGCACTTCCTTCCTATTGGTACTACTTATTCTTCGGAGCGATTAGCTGAGATTTATATCAGGGAGATTGTCCGGTTGCATGGGGTTACAGTTTCTATAATTTTTGACAGAGGTACTCAGTTCATATCTCAGTTTTGGAGAGCCGTACAGAGGGAGTTGGGTACTCAGGTCGAGTTGAGCACATTGTTTCATCCTCAGACCAACGGGAAGTCGGAGTGTACTATTCATATTTTGGAGGATATGTTGCGTGCATGTGTCATTGATTTTGGGGGTTCATGAGACCAAATTCTGCCACTCCCGGAGTTTGATACAATAATAGTTATCAGTTGAGTATTCATATTGCTCCGTATGAGGATTTATATGGTAGGAGGTGCAGATCTCCGGTTGGTTGGTTTGAGCTGAGCGAGGCTAGGCTATTGGGCACAGACTTGGTTCAATATCCGTTGGGTAAGACAAAGTTGATTCAGGAGCGGCTTCGCACAGCGCAGTCTAGGCAGAAGAGTTATGCAGACCGGAAGGTCCGAGATTTGTCTTTCATGGCTGGGGAGAAGGTGTTGCTGAAGGTGTCACCTATTAAGGGTGTTATGAGGTTCGGGAAGAGGGGAAATCTAAGTCCCAGGTTCATTGGGCCATTTGAGGTGCTTCAGAGGATTGGGGAGGTGGCTTATAGACTTGACTTTCCTCCCAGCTTATCGAGTATTCATCCAGTGTTCCATGTTTCAATGCTCCGGAAGTATTTTGGTGACCTGTCTCATGTTTTGTACTTCAGCACAGTTCAGCTCGAGGGTGATATGTGTAGAGCCAGTGGCTATTTTGGGTCGTCAGGTCAAAAAGCTGAGGTCTAAGGATATAGCTTCAGTAAAGGTTTAGTGGAGAGGGCAGCCGGTGGAGGATGCCACCTGGGAGACTGAGCGGGAGATGCAGAGCAGATATCCTTACTTATTCGAGACTCCAGGTATGTTTTTAGACCCGTTCGAGGACGAACGTATGTTTAAGAGGGGGAGGATGTAACGACCCGGCCGGTCGTTCTGTGAGATTAGCCCTGTTTCCCCCGTTTTTGCTTTATCATATGTTTCTTAGCCTATTTATATTGTGTTGGGTCGGTTGGTTCGGGTTCGGAGTGGTCGTGGTGAGAACTGAGACTCCTAGTCTCTTAAATTAACTTAATAGTTGAAAAAGTCAATTGGGAATTGACTTATTGGTAAACGACCTCAGAATGTGGATTTTATGGCTCGGATAGCTTCGTTAAGTGATTTGGGACTTAGGAGTGTGTTTGGAATGAACTTTTGATTTTCGGTGTAGAATTAGGCTTGAGTTGGCGAAAGTTAGTTTTTGGCGATTTTCGGTTGGCAGTGGAAAATAGGCTATCGGGATCGAAATAGAATTCTGAAAGTTGGAGCAGGTTCGTAATGTCATTTTGGAGATGTGTGCAAAATTTGAGGTCAATCGGATGTGTTTTGGTTGGTTTCGACATCATTGGCAAAATTTAGAAGTTTCAAAATTCATAGGCTTGAATTTGATGTAATTTTGGCGTTTTCGTGTTGTTTTTGGTGTTTCGAAGGCTCGACTAAGTTTGAATGACGTCTCGGGTGTATTTCGGATACTCAAACGAGAATTTTTGGTCTTAAGGGGTCTGCTGTTTTTCTGGTGTTTTAGAAGCAGTGATTTCTTCACTGCGATCGCGTAGAGTAAAATTTTGGGGCAGTCAATTTGTTCTATGCGATCGCGTAATAAGGATTGTGATCGCATAGGTTAGGCAGGTGAAGCAGTGTGATCGCGTGGCCCTTGATGCGATTATATAGAGGTTCTGAGGCTTGTGTGTGGGGTGGACATTTGTTCTATGCAATCGTGTGTGTTGGTATGCGATCGCGTAGAGTAGGTCTGGGCTGTGCATCGCGATCGCGTGGCTGGAATCGCGATCGCATTAAAGGGGATATAAGTGCTGGGCAGAATGTTTTAAAGCCCATTGTTGCGAAATTTTGTCCATTATCCTCCATTGATAAGCGGGTTTAGAGCTCCTTGAGAGAGTTTGAAGAGAAAATCGAAGGGAATCACTTGGAGGTAAGGTTTTCAACTTCATAACTCATTTCTATGTCATTTCTAAGTAATTAAACCGGAAAATTGTTGAATTTATACCAAAAATTTGGAGAAGTTAAGTGCATGGAATTGAAATTTTCTTTTGAGGATTTGAGTGGGCAATTGTGGTCCAATTTTGGTGTTCTTGGAATGTATAGAATCGTGGGAGGACAAGGATTCTAGTGATGTTAATTTTATCGAATTCCGAGACAAGGGACCATGGCTCGGGTTTGGCCGAATTTCAAGAATTGTGTATAAATTGATAGTTTTCGATTGGGTTTTGTTCCTTTAGCGTATATTAATGATGTTAATCTGGTTTTGATTAGATTCGGAGCAATCGGGAGCGAAGTTGAGGGGCAAGAGCATCGCGAATTAGTATTGTGGCCCGGTAGAGGTAAGTAATGGTTATAAATCTTGTCCTGAAGGTATGAAACCCCGGACTTCATATTTCTCACTATTTTAGAATGGCGCACATGTCGGATGACGAGTATGTGGCGCGCACTGGTTTTTGGATTGGACTGGGTCCTCTCCGCGGCAACTATTGAGTTGCATATTTTTACTCTAAACCATATGTTAAATTGTGTTTAAAACTATTGATATATTTGGGCTATAAGCTATGTTTGGGGCCTCGTGCCAACTTGTTTGGACCCTTTGGGGGTTTTTTACTGTTATTTCCTCACTGTTGATTTATGAATTACACTCAGTCATATTGTGCTTAACTGTTTTGAAACTCAGCCTTATTTACACTATTTTGAGATATAAAATGATGTTTTGGGTTGAGTACCCCGTTTTACTGATACGCCCGAGGGGCTTTTTAGAGGTTCTGACTCAGTGAGGCCAAGGGCCTGATTATGATACGCCACGAGGTGGCTTGATATTAGCGCTTGGGCTGAAGGAGCCCCTCCGGAGTCTATACACACCCCTAGTGAGCGCAGGTACCTACTGTGCGAGTGCCGAGTGCCGACTGATGAGTGATTGGGAGGAATGAGTGACAGGGAGGTTGCCCGCGGGGCTGATACTGAGTGGCTATGAGGTGCTGAGTGATGTTCTGCCCGAGGGGCGATTTATGATTCACATTTTTACCCGAGGGGATACTTATGATTTATTTCATTTTACACTAAAATCCTTCGGTTATTTTTATTTCTGAAATTGCTGGAAAACACATTTTTCAAAGGATTTTCTGAAGTTGGCTTTTAAGGCATGTTGATTTCATATATCTATGTATGTACTGTTGGAAGGAAAGGCTGTGCATATTGTGAATTGATGATAATAATTTTTATGTGTTTCTTGCCGCTTAGACTTGATTTATTTTCATTACTACTAAGTTGGCGTACTCACATTACTGCATGCACCCCTGTGTGCAGATACAAGTGCTTATACCGAGCGTTAGCCATCTATTCGGTGTGAAGCCGGAGTTCGGGACATAGAGGTAGCTGTCCAGCGTCCGCAACATCTCTATTTTCCCTTTTTATGTTGTATCTAGTTATTCGTTCGGAGGTTTTGTATATAATAATATACCTTTTGGCATATTTCTTAGGCACTCATGACATGTTGACTCCAGATTTTGGGGATGATTTAGACTGTTTAGCTGTTTATTTTGCCTATTGGATTCAGTAATTCTATATATATTTTATGAAATGTTAAATAGGTTGGAATTTTGCAAAGAAACTGTAATTATGCGATTATTGGCTAGCCTAGTTCCACGATAGGCGCCATCACGGCCGGTTTAGGATTTGGGGTCATGACACCGCCTCTCCAAAATGCTCCCCCAATCCTGTTCCTAATGGGATTTTCTTCCCATTTACTTACCATTTCGACATATTTCCTTTATTTGTTGATTCTTTACGATATTACCTAGTACTTACCTAAACATGGAAAGTACCCCACTTTGATTCTGTCCTAATTGATATTCATCTCTTGAATCTTGACGACATTAAGTCCACACATGTTATTTTGTGCCGTGTGAGCCCGATTTGTTCGTATCTTGTTGATTCGTACTTAACCCTAATATTAGTGTTTACCGATTCTCTTTTGATTCGAACCAAAACTGGTTCAAGCTTTGATTTTGAGTACTATCTTGTCTATATTCGCCTTATTATGTGTGAATCTGCCTATTTCTGTCGATTTATTTTACTTGCCATAAATTAGGGTTTCAGATCCTTTGTAATTCGATTATGTGTTCTCTTTTGAATAATTTCCTGTCTATGTTCATTTTATTCAATATGGGATTCTTCGCCTTTATTTTCTGTCGATTTTGTGTATTTTTACCTAAAACTAGGGTTTCAAATTTTTCTTCCTTACTGATTTAAGTGCTTGCCTTTTTAGTGTTGAATTAATTATTTCCATGTTTATGTGTTCAGTTCTTACACTATTTAAAACCCTCCCCACTTCCCTTTGATTAAGTTGGAAGTTCGAAAAATATCTTAAGAACACAACAAAAACTAAGGCATTTTTCTTTTCATTCTTGAATAAAAACTTGTTATGTATTCTGATTTCTGGCGGGCTGAAAGCCAAGGCAAGAAATTGTTACGTTTCTCTTTCTTTGGTGATATTCACAATATCGTTGGATTTCCTTCTTCCCTGCTTCATCTTAACTGGTGATTTATCAGACCTTTGCCGTTTTATTCCGATTTCTATTAATGTGTTACTTCAATTAGACTATGTTATGCTATTACATTTTGTATTTTGAGACATGCTTAAATCTACTTTGAGTCTATTAATTCGATCCTGCTTAACCCATATGTCACTAATAGTAATCTCTTGAAGTTTAAGTTTGTTATTTGAACATGTTCTCATATCTCCTACTATGGAATAGTTAACTATGTATAGATGTATGCATTAGTAGAATTACAAGTCTTCTTGTTGAATCTACTATAATGTGACTTGTTTGATCTTGTTTTCATCATATTTTGACACCTCTAATAATTTTCCTAATTAGGTTTTAGCCTGTCATGATATATTGCTAATTGTTTTCTTCCTATGACACTAGTTTCTGCACTTAGCCTAATTTGGATCCTCTGTTATCACTATAAACATGTCTTATGACTTGCCTTGTTAGCCTGTGATTGAGTTTATTTCCTGAAACTTGACCAAATCTACCTAAGTTCAAGCATGTATGTTGTTTGTTTGTATATGTGATTCTGTCCTCCCATAATCCCATTCTACTCCCCTGGTCCTTCTGAATTCTTATTCTTAGCCGTCTGGAAGCCAAGGCTACTTAGTTTCCGTCTTTTGCCCTCCCTAGTATGAGCACTGCTCAGGGTTCATGTGAGACCTTTGTGAACTCTGACACACTAGGACATGGTCCCTAGTCTTTCCTTGATTTGTTTCTGATTAACTTCCCTAGTATGAGCATTGCCCTGGGTTCTTGAGGCCCTTGGGAAATCTAACACACTAGGGTCTTGGGTTCTATATGCTCAACCTTAATATATGCTCATTGGGTGAATCTCTCAACAGCTGGTTATTTTGTATTTATGAGCATGAATTTTGGAGCTGCTGTGAATTGAAGGCTTGGCCTGTCTAGGTGTATTTGGGACTTTTATAGGCTCCCTATAGTTATATCTATTTGTAATTTACTACATTCAATTCTGGTCTGTATTAATTATTTGTAACAACAATTCTAGGGTGTTAGTGAAATAGGGAAGGAGTTCTTATTTTACATTTGCAATAAAGTTGGGTAGAAATCCTGCCTATAGGTTCGATAATGTGTTGTTAAATGTTGTATGTTAGAAATCATGCCTATGGGTACCTTATTATGTTCAGTCATAACATGCTAGTAGTCATGCCCATAGGTTCAATTCTTGGTTCAATAATATTCTATTTTTGCTTGTTAGAGACCATGCATATAGGAAATGGTATGATTTATGTGCAAAATCCTATTTTATACTGTTCTGTTCACAATTTATAGAAATCATGTCTATAGGATCTAAAATTAGATTAATTGTAGAAAGCATGCCTATAGGTTTTAATCAATTTAATTATCATTTCCTCCCGGTAATTCATAAGTTTCCAAACACTGTACTGTTACCCTCACTAGAAAGCATGCCTATATGATTAAAACAAGTAATTCTGGATATGTTTCTATGATTTTCACTATTTATTATCGCATAAAATGCCTAGATATCATGCTAGTAATCTTAATCTCATTATGCTAAAAAATAGTAGGCAAACTTATGTAGGTTTTGGCAATAGCACTAAGAAGCTGGCTTTGCGCATGACTATCTGCTCAATTGTTTAATATCACATAGAGATCTTGCCTATAGGATTCTACTATTAATTAATTAAAATCTGTCAAAATGTTAACCAGTTTGGCATGCATTTGATGTCTAAATGCGGAGGCTAACTTGAGCCCATACTTGCTTCTTTGAAAGTCCTAAACTATTGTTTGTATGTCGCTTAGTATTTTCTTTTTTGAGCAGCCTAAGTTAAGGTCTAGAACCACCGTGAAATAGATCTCCAAATACCTCCTGGACCATAGGTCTGGGATGGGTAGTTCACGCATAGGGTACGAATCAGATTTGACTAGAGCGCTTTAGGAAAACAGCTTAAAGATAGTAACCGAGTAGCAGGAGATAATAGTCTGTGCCCGCAGAATAATATGAGCAACACCCCGTCTTGAGGGAGTTACAAAGTATTATTTATATTGCACGGGGTGATCCTTTAGGCTAAAATACTTAGGACCCCCCATTTCTGTTTAAAGTAATTCTTTTATTTGTCCAAGTGTTTCTTTTCTCTTAGACTAATTCATATAATTCGAGTTCGACCGGGACCCACCATTGTGGACCTTGAGGAATACCTAACACCTTCTCCTCAAGGTAATTTGAGCCCTTACCTGATCTTTGGTGAAGCAAACTACTAATCCTGAATCATTTGCAAATAGGTGCCCTAACGCACATTAATCCTTTAGGTGACGACTCTCTCTTTTAATACCCTTCCTTTAAAAGATTTGTCACGTGTCGAAACCTGATTTCGCGAGAAAAAGGGGAGCTACAAGGGATTTCTACTTCGGCAAGAATAACCGCTTTAGTACCATAAACCAATAGGTAGGAAGTTTCCCCAATTGATGTGCGAACCATGGTACGATACCCGAGCAGAGAAAATGAAAGCTTCTCCTGCCAATGTTTGTAATTATATACCATTTTCCTCAATATCTTCTTGATGTTCTTGTTGGCGGCTTCTACGGCTCTGTTCATTTGAGGCCTGTATGCTGTTGAGTTCTTATGCTTGATCCTGAAGGTTTCACACATGGCCTTCATCAGTCACTGTTGAGGTTGGCGGCGTTGTTGGTGATGATTGACTCTGGTACTCCGAACCGACAAACAATGCGGTCCCGAAAAAAATCTGCTACGACTTTCTTAGTTACAGCATTGTAAGATGCGGCTTCAACCCATTTTGTGAAGTAGTCTATGGCTACTAGAATGAATCTATGCCTATTTGAAGAAGCGGGTTTGATCGGGCCGATGACATCCATACCCCAAGCCGAGAAAGGCCAAGGTGAACTTGTTGCGTTGAGTTCATTGGGTGGTACTCGTATTATGTCAGCATGTATCTGGCATTGGTGGCACTTCTGAACATACTTGATGCAGTCTATTTCCATAGTCATCCAGAAATACCCTTCTCTTAATATCTTCTTGGCTAAGGTGAACCCGTTCATGTGCAGTCCGCAGGTTCCGGCATGTATTTCCTCGATCAATCCAGATGTTTCCTTGGCGTCGACACACCGTAATAATCCCAGGTCTGGAGTCCTTCTACACAGAATTCCTCCTCTTTGAAAGAATTTGTTGGCTAACCTTCGAAGAGTGCGCTTCTGAGTATGGGTAGCGTGCTCTGGAAATACTCCCTTTGCCAAATATTCCTTGATGTCGTGGAACCACGGATTTCCATCACTCTCTTCTTCAACATGAGCATTATAAGATGGTTGATTATGAATTCCTATTGGGATAGGATCAATGAAGTTCTTGTTTGGGAGTTGTATCATCGATGATAAAGGGGCTAATGCATCTGCGAACTCATTCTAAACCCTCAGAACATGTTTGAATTCTATCTTTGTGAACCTCTTGATCAGCTCTTGTACATAGTGCAAATATGGAAATATTTTGGTGTTCCTTGTGTCCCATTCTCATAGAAACTGGTGCACCAAAAGATCTGAATTTCCGATTATCAGCAGCTCCTGAACATTCATGTCAATGGCCAACCGGAGTCCCAAGATGCAGGCCTCATACTCCGCCATATTATTGGTGCATGGAAACCTGAGTATTGCAGATACCGGATAATGTTGTCCGCTTTCTAATACCAAGACAACTTTGATACCCACTCCTTTGAAGTTTGCTGCTCCGTCGAAGAACTTTATTCAACCATCATATGCTTCGGTGATATCTTATCCTACAAATGACACCTCATCATCGGGAAAATATGTTTTCAATGGTTTGTATTCTCCGTCTAAGGGATTTTCTGCCAGATGATCTGCCAATGGTTGCCCTTTGACTGCCTTCTAAGTTACATAGACGATGTCGAACTCACTCAGCATATTTGCCAATTTGCTAACTTACCCTTAGGCATGGGTTTCTGAAAGATGTATTTCAGTGGATCCATCCTTGATATGAGATATGTAGTGGATGCACAGAAATAAAGCCTCAACTTCTGAGCTATCCATGTCAAGGCACAAAAGTACGTTCCAGCAAAGAGTACCGGGCTTCGTAAGACGTGAATCTCTTACTCAGATAATATATTGCCTGCTCCGTTCTTTCAGTATCATCATGTTGTCCCAAAATGCAACTAAAAGCTCCGTCCAATACAGACAAATAAAGAAACAGATGTCTTCCTGGTTCTGGTGGGACCAAAACGGATGGTTTGGATGAATATTCCTTGATTTGTCGAAGGCTTTCTGGCATTCTTCAGTCCATCCTATTTCAACATCTTTCTTAAGCATTCTAGAGATCAGCTTAAATATCATGGTTGGTTGTGCTATGAAGCGGCTGATGTAATTGAGACGCCCTAAAGAGCTCATCACATCTTTATTATTCTTCGAAGGTGGCAAGTCTTGGATTTATTTGACTTTTGATGGGTCTAACTCAATCCCTCTACAACTGACGAAGAATCCTAATAATTTTCCAGGGGGGACTCCGAAAGCACACTTTGCAGGATTCAGTTTCAGATTGTACCTGTGAAGCCGATCGAAGAATTTCCTCAAATCTTCTATGTGGTCCGTACTCCTTTTGGATTTGATAATAACTCATCCATGTACACATCTATATCTTTGTGTATCATGTCATGGAAAATGGTTGTCATGGCTCTCATGTAGGTGGCTCTGGCGTTCTTCAGGCCAAACGGCATCATTTTGTAACAGTATATTCCCATGGCATGATGAAGGCTATCTTTTCAGCATCCTCTTCATCTATCCAGATCTGATTGTACCCTGCGAAGAAATCCACAAAGGATTGGAATTCATGCTTGGCACAGTTGTCAATCAATATGTGTATATTGGGCAACGGAAAGTCATCTTTGGTACTTGATCTATTCAGATCTCGGTAGTCAACACATACTCTGACTTTCATATCATTCTTCAGAACTGGCATAATGTTGGCTAACCAAGTCGGGTATTCGACCACTCTAAGAACCTTGGCTTTGATTTTCTTGGTGACCTCCTCTTTTATCTTCAAACTCATATCTGGCTTGAGCTTTCTAAGCTTTTGCTTTACTGGTGGATATGTAGGATTAATGGGCAGCTTGTGAGCCACTATGGATGTGCTCAAACCCGTCATATCGTCATAGGACCATGCAAGGATATCTTCATATTCTTTTAGGATTTTTATGTACTCTTCTTTCTCTGATGGTGATAGTTGAATTCTCATGTGTTTTTCCATGACCATTCGGAATCCCCTAAGTTAACTGCTTCAGTTTCGTCCAAGTTGGACTTTGGCTTGTTTTCACAATTTTCCACTTCTCTGACGATTTCCTCAGGTGTTATATCATCTTCCAGATCCTCCGAAATCACTATCCTTATGTTGCATTATCTCATTACATGTCACAGTCGCAGGTTCATTGAGATAGGTAATAATAATGCCAGGAACTCGACGGGCCCGGGATGGTGCAGCAGTCTAGTTCTCGAGAACAACTCTTTTCTCCACGGTCTGAATGATAAGGTATTCCTCCTCCTCCTCCTCCTACTCAACTATCGCAGTGCAATCCATATCTTCTTTATCAAGAAATAGCTTCTTCATGCCAGCTAAGACTTCATCTTCCTCAGATCCCCACACTAGGTCTGCTTGTTGGAATGTCTCATGCAGGCGTGGTACCAGTTGTTCTAGTGGATAATAAGGATCACGCCATGGTGGTGACCAATACTGGTACTCTTGCCAAGTGTATTCATACCCAAGCCCGAAAGTTGTACCATGACACTGCGATTGTACGGGTTTGGTGATCCCTTGAAGGTTTTTGTCGAGACCTTTGCCAGGTTCATACCATGTCCATAGTAGTATGCTTTCTATCTTGTTACTCCACCATCGATCCTTTTTAATTGCATTGACTTTCTCAATGCGATGGTACGTCTCTCCACCCAGTTTCTTCCTATTCTCGACGACTGGAACGGTCTGATTGGTGTAGATGGGTTTACTTCCATCTCCATAGATAATCACCTCCTAATGATTCCATTCAAACCTCACAGCCTGATGCAGAGTAGAAGCCACCGCCCAGCGGCAACAATAGGTTATAGGTGGCAGATATATCCAGCACTTGGAACTCGACATCAAACCAGGTCGGGCCCATCTGTAGGTTGAGGTTGATTTCTCCGATTGTAGCCCTTTAGGATCCATCAAACTCCATCACATTCATGCTTCCCATTCGTATCTCGTGCAGGCCTTTACCCAACCTCTTTATAGTAGTTAGTGGCATATGTTGATACTGGTTCCTCCATCTATTAGGGCCCTGGCGATGAACTTATGTTCAAATTGAACTCTGAGGTCTAATGCCCTGTTGTGACTTAGTCCCTTTGGTGGAAACCCATCTTCATGAAAGGTGATTTTGTGGCTCTCCAGTACCTGCCCGACCATATTAGCCATCCCCCTACTAGTGATGTTGGTGGATACATAAGCTTCACTCAGCACTTTCATTAAGGCATTCATGTATGTGTCAGAGTTTTGCAGCAGTGACAAGATGGATATCTGAGCAGGAGTCTTGTTCAGATAATCGACAACAAAGTATTCTCTTGCTTGTACCTTTCTCCAAAGGTCATCAATACCCGTCTCGACAATAGGCGGCTTAGATGCAACTTCCTTGCTTGTTCCTCCCAAGTTTTCGGGTGTATAAACTCTGCCAATTTTGTTCATGCCTTGTGCCGCATCTGTCTCTTCCATCTTTGCTTTTCCTTTTCTCCTGGATTCCACAACATAGTCCCATGGGATGGCATCAGACTTGTAGGATGGTTTGGGAGCTACCATCATAGTGAAGGGTGTAGTTACTTCGACCTCAAACGGTGCTTGGGTTTGTACCACAAATGGCGTGAGGGTGACCGGAGAAGTCTTAGGATCAACCCCCCCTCTCTCGAATGAGTCTGATTGACCCTTCTAAGTCCCATTCTTTATTAGTCTCTATCACATTCACTCTCTCACCTCTGTGATCCGGGAGAGGATTTTTACGCACATTTGGTGCAGTTTACTTTGCCTGTATGACCTTGTTGTCGATCAAAGTTTGAATTTTGTATTTTAGTGTGCGACACTCATCAATTGTATGACCCTTCATACCTGAATGATAAGCACATGTCTTGTTGGGGTTAATACACTGAGAAGAATTCTCCATAGCAACGGAAGAGATGGGAGTGACAAAACCAGTAGCCTTCAATCTCTTATATAGTTGGTCTATGAGCTCAGTGATTGGGGTGTATAGTCTAGGTGGTCTGTGATCGAAGTTTGGTCATTGTTTTTGGTAGTTTTGGCGAGCGGGTGGAGGTGAATGCTAATATGCGGGTTAAGTGTTATAGGCGTGGTAGGTGGTAGCAGGTTGTTGGTATCTGGGGGGGTGAAGGTTGATATGTGTGTGGAGGTGTCTGGTAAGTGATAGGAGAGTTAGGACCTTGGGCTACCATTACAACACCTACTCCCATTTTCTTCGAAATACCTCCCGATTGCAAGGTTTTATTTGTGGCCTGCAGTGCCTCGAAATTTGTCACCATCCTACTTTTAATCCCTTCTTTCATTCTTTCTCCTAGCTTAATGAATTTGTGGTCCTCAATAACCATCAACCTTTCATAATACTAGGGGTCTTGAGCTCTGACGAAGAACTTGTTCATTTGTTCTTCTTCGAGCGCTGGCCTTACTTTCGCAGCCTCAGATCTCCACCGAGTAGCATACTCATGGAAGGTTTCTGTTGGTTTTTTCTTGAGGTTTTGAATGTAGAAAACATTTGGTGCATTCTCTGTGTTGAACTTGAATCTATCCATGAAGTCTGATGCATGCTTACCTAACTAACCCACTTATTCGGGTTCTGGCTGATATACTAGGACAATGCATCTCCTGTGAGGCTTCGCATGAACAGTTTCATGCGGATTTGTTCATTTTTGCCCACTCCTACAAGCTTGTCACAATATTTCCTTAAATGCACTTTTAGATCACCAATTCCATCGAACATTTCAAATTTGGGAGGTTTGTAACCTCCATCAATTCTATATCTGGCTATATGCACAAGTCTTCATAGTTTAAACCTTCAATGCCTTTACCATCTTTGACGTTATGAACTCTTTCAGCGAGGTTCTTGAGTTCCTCAGCCATATTATTAATAAGCAGGTACTTTCGAGTCGATTCAAGTATGTATAGGGTTTGCTTCGGGATGTGGGGGTACGGTTTCCACATATATTGGATTGCTTTGATGGAATCTGGGGATCTGGGCATAAGTGTGGTCATTTGTTGAGTTTTGGGGATCAGGAGTGGGTTGTTTTAAATTCTGGGGAGTGTGATAAGTGGTATTCTGTGGGTATTGGGTTGAATGCTGATGGTGTTGTTGAGGAGTTGGTACTAGGTGAGGATTAAGGTTTTGAGGAGGTGTGGAGTACTGGTGTAGTGCATGAGGGTTTGGTGGCGGGTTTTGGTTTTGCGTGTTTTGTAGTGGCGTTTGGTGCTGGGTATTTGGATTTTGTTGGTTAATATCAGTGATAATGATAGTGAGAGAGAGGTTTTCCAAGTTTCATACCTGCTCAAGTTCTCCTTGTAACTCCAAGATTTTCTGCTCCAGACGTAAGACCAGTTCATTCTGTGCTGGAGTGCTTCGGTCATCTGAAGTTTCGACATTCTCTGCCATGGTGGCGTTATCTTTTCTAATACCACTCAGATCATCCATTTTCCTTTTTCCTTTGTTCTTGATTTTAGGATTGCTTGGTGGAGGAGATCTGAATATAGTATGATATGCTGACGATGCCAGTATGCACGAACTAACCTTGGGGAATGAGAATAATAAAAAGAGAGAAAAGGCAAAAGGTAACCAAGTTAGTAAGGGGTATTGAAAGAATGTTGGCAACATGTTTTGCAAAGTCATGTAATAATTTGTGTCCTTATTTGGGGACCCCGTTATGCCCGAGGTAAGACTAAGCGACATGTAGACTTGGAGAAAATTGAGGCCAATAATTACATCATTTCATTAATGTGAAAATCAGCCAAATCTTCATTAAATCGACAATAATAATAAAGTTACTAATGGCATTTAGACTTATTACAACTGAAATCTAAAACTAAGCTAGAAAACGACAAAGAAAATTATTTGCTAGTCTACTTGGTCCCTGAAGGACCTTCTCCGTGCTTGAATCTTTTGACTCCATCAATCAAGTTCCCCAAGTCTCTCATATCCAATAATAAGTAAGCCTTTGGTAGATGCCCTCATTCACTACCATCCGTGGTTTGACAATCTGCAAGCCTATTTCTCATCTTTCCCTCAAGCTCTATCAATCCCTGTTCCAGATATTCCAACCTCTTTGTTGACTTAGTGGCGATTCCACTCCATTTATTTATAGCCTCCATGTCCACTTTGTGCTGTTCCAGATGTCTAACTTCATACTCGAAAACCCTTTTGCGAAGTCTCCTATATTTCACCTGTGCCTCAGCAACATCATCATGATCCTGTTTTCCAGATTGACCCCTGATTGACGTCTCCTACTATATCATCTACCAACCATGATGAATAAAAGTACACATGACCATCATGATATATGTCTGTCTCAATAGTATTTCTTTCTAGAATGACCTTCTGGTTCGACATATGTTGTGTCCGAACTTGAAAAGAATGATGTCCCCTTTGAAATCTGCCTTGTACTGAACCATGTTGGAAACCCGAGGTATGACCTGTTTTCTTCCTGCTTGTATCATTACCCTTATAGGAGCATAAGGTTAAATGCTCGCAACCCAATCAGTACCAAATGAGTAGTATCCCTTGACCTGATGATGAACTCACTTCTAGGAAACCATTCAAACATCTAATGTACCTTCTCATCTGTCAGATTGCTGAAGAAACGCACCCAACTTGCAGCACTTCCACACTGTGCAAACCTGTTTGGTATAAATGTCATTTTTTTGGATGTTGGTAAGCTATGTAGTCGATCAATGGCCGTCGCAAAATCTCTTGACGATACTCTCCCCTCTGAAAGTGTTCCAATATCCAGACTTGCAGTAACAGATTACAACCTTCAAAATGTTTGAATCCCTTCTTGCACCGATCTAGAGCGCCGTATAGTTCAGCTAGGATCATGGAAATGATGGTGTAGGTTTTCCCCTCGATGCCTTCCATTAAAGTCCTTGCAACCATAGATAAATGAGTGTGGATCCTCCCCCTTTCATTGGAAATATCAATAAACCTAAGAAGCAAATGATGAACACATAAACCCGGTGGTGCATCCAACCTAGGGAAGTAATGACAAGTTCCTCATGATAAAGACGATACGACTTACTATGTCCATAATGCCCATAAAGAAACCGAAAAGGGATGTAGGACTTCTTTAAGCAAAGAAATTCTTCATTTTTCTTAAAGCCCAAAATCTTTAGAAAACCGCGAGGGGTGAGATTCTCCGGTACTAGTAACCTCGGACTATCCCATCGCAGCTTAGCAAAGCCTCCTATTTCTTCTAAGAGAGGAGTTATTTCTATGTCACCAAATCGGAACCGCTCTTTTCTAATCCCAGAACATGGTAGCTGCCTCAATCAATGCCCTATTTGGTTTGATAATAAGCAAGGAAGACCAGTCACCAAGTACCTTTCTCATATGATTCTTGTCACACGGTCTTTCCACCAGTCAAGTAGTAGAGGTGGGATGTTTTGGACCATGTCGAACCTGGGGACTTCGTGCTTCATTTTATGTAAACAAATAAAGGTTAGACCTTTGTCCCTCCAGGTTCGACCATTTACACAATAATGATCAACATATTGGCATATTTTCTCCAAGTAATGCACATAACATGATGGTTCCCATTCGGATTGAATAAATCCCGTCGGACGATGAACAAGGATTATCTTAGTGGGTTATTATGTTAACGCTCTAACCCATACTAGGTTTAATATGATGCATGTACATTTTATATTGAAGTAAGGTTTCTAGAATGGTCTACACTGGTACTCTCAAGTAGACAATTTGAGAGGGAAAGGCACGGGACCGTCGATTGCACCGTTGATCGACTAGTCTACCGCAAATAAGCCTTTCCGATTTAAAAAAAAGGTAATTTTGTAAGAGTGGACACTGATCAAGTGTTGCTATGTTGATAATTGGCACGAGTGGAGTATGATATGGAGCATGCTTTATGTAGAGATAATAACACGTTGCCAAATATTTACATGATAGAATATGTAAAACAAGTAAATAAGACAGCAAAAGTAAACATGGAAAGAGATGAAAGACAAAAGGAAGAAGTCAATTTAGTTCATAAATATATGCAGGAAATAAAGCAGGTAAGGAAGTAAGGATGGGGAAGGCATGATATGGTAGTCTTAGACAAGATGAAAAGAGCTGAAGAGTGGTCATAGCAAATAAAGGTGAACGAGGAAGGGATGTGCATGTCATAACAGATTTAATCAAATAAAGGTGAATAGGGAAGGGATGTGCATGTAACAAAGAAAGCAATCCACATAAGCCAAGTTTATTATGGTAAGAGCCTAAGTATTTCCCCAGCAGAGTAGCCATGATGTCGCGCCCCTTTTTCTCGTAAAATCGGGCTTTGATGTGTGACAACTCTTTTAAGGAAGTACTAAAAGAGAAGATTCGCCACCTAATAGTTTTAAGGTGCGTTAGGGAACCTATTATGCAAATAACTGTGTTTTAACTAGTTTTTTTTATCAAAAATCAGGTAAGGGCTCAAATTACCTCTAATAGAAGGTGTAAGGCACTCTTCGAGGTCCAGAACTGTGAGTCCCGGCCGAACTTAAGATTGCATGGATTAGGCTAGGTGGTCAAATAACAAAGAGAAACATAAAATTTAGAGAGTTTCCTTATAACACAATGAGAATTGGTACAAGCCTTCAAGGACTACAAGGATACAACTATAACGATCTATATTAAATGACTAAGTGAATAAAAGAAATGGGGGGGGGGGGGGGGGGGTCCTAAGTTTTTAGCCTAAAAGATCACCTCGTGCAACATAAATAACACTTCGCAACTCCCTTTAGATAGGAGTTGCTCAAATTATTCAACAGGCACAGACTATCATCTCCTGCTACCCGATTATTATGTTGAAGTTTTTTACCTAAAGCATTCTAACTCAATTCTAAGTCGCGTCCTATGCGTGCACTACCCGTCCCAGGACTATGGTTCAAGAGGCTTTAGTCCTATTATTTGGGTGGTTCTAGACTTTACTTAGGCTGCGCAAAATGGATAAAACTAAGCAATATTCAAAACATGTAGGACTACACATAAAAGCAATAAATGTATCAAGTTAGCCTACACACATAAGCAACAAATGCACATGGGCAGATTCTTAATTAGGTAGTAGCCAGTTTCAGAATTAAGACGAATTAGAGTCATTAAGTCCTATAGACATGGTTTCTATGCGATTTTAATTTCAAGTGTCTTACAGAAAGTGATGATGTTTTAAAACAACGAATTTGCAGATTATAGGCATTACAAACCCTATAGGCATGATCTCTAAATTGTTTGTGCAATGAGGCAGTAAAACCGTTTGAAATCTCAAAATTACCCACATTTGATTTTATAGACATACTTTCTAGGCGGGTAATAGTATCCTATATGCAGGATTTCTACGAGTTGGTATTTGAACTTGATTTTATCATACTTATTCCTATAGACATGTTATCTAGGTGGCAGTGTAATAAAATAACCAAAGTAGTCGATTAGTTAATCAATTAGAGCCCTATAGACATGGTATCTAGATAAGGATTAACAGAACATAAATTAATATAATCATATGGTCATGTTATCTAGTAAGTATACTGCAGTAGACATGGGAACTAATACAACTTTTAAACTCATGTTTCTGATAATAAACAAGGTGAGTAAGTGTGTGATTCCCTATAGGCATGACTTCTACTAGTGTACGATACGTGAAACCAAACATCATATATGGTAAGTTGGACTGAATAACAAGTAGATCACATAGACCCTATAGGCACGTTTTCTACCTTTTTATGCAAGCATTATAATATACCTATTTTTTCAATTTTACTGACACCCCAATTGTTTGTTATTACAAATCATTACATGCCCAAATGCAATAATACATACTTAAAGATAACCAAATACAAGTTGAAACAAATACAGGCCCACTAAGGCAATTACAGACCCAATACAAAGTAACCCATGGGTATCCCTGGGCCTTCAATAGCATTATTCCCCGGACAAACAGCAGGCCCAAACTATAGGCTCTCCAGGACAGTACAATGCTCCTGAATCCAATGCCCAGGTTCAATGACACATACAAACCAAAACCAAGCCCAACAAATAACTTACTTACCCAAATGTGTGCCAAACTTAGCCATGCAGGTGACAAAATACACATAGAATTAATTAAACAACTTTTAAGCTTAAACACTTACTTCTTAAAGTTGTGACTAATAACAGCTCTAACCAAGACATATAGACATGATCATAATTAATTGGAAAGCACATAGGAAGCAAGTTTATGATTGTAATTCTAGAAACAAAGTTTAAGAGTGATAGTATTGGCCATCACAGGATAGTAAATCATTCCAAGGAGTTTCAAAACGAAGCATGATTCAAGATCAACCTAAAGTAACTTAACGGGAGGTCTAGTAGAATCATAGAAACGAAGCAAATAGAAACACAACCTTCACATGAAAATGTCTACCATGAAAAAAAACCTAATGAAAATAGCACAATAAAACATGTTAATGGACATGGTCTACACATTCCTTAATTGAGCATGAAAAGTCATGAACATGCTAAATACTATTCATAGCACAAAGACTTAAGCAATACCAGAATTCATAGTAGTAAAGGAAACACTAAGATCTAGATTACACATAGAAGAAAAGATGGATGTTACATTTTTTACCTCGTAGGATTTAGGCAGTACTAGTCAGGCATGGATCACACTTTAAAGTTTACAAATAGTAAGGAAGCATATTGGGCTAAATATTGAGACAATATGGTCACATGGGATTATCATGGGTCAATTTGCAGAGAAATAGCAGGTTATGCATAAAGAATTCAGCAGAAAGAGACTCATTAAGGCAACTTCTGGGCAAGAACTAGTTCCTTAGGAGTTCAAGTACAAAATTTCAAGGTAAGGCATGAGACAGGACTCATAACAAATAGACAATAAATAAATTCGAGCATACATAAACATGATAGTCTCAAACAAGCATAACAGTCAGAAAGTCTTCCAAAAATTGAGTAAACTAAATGAACATATAGAGACTTATACAGATTCTAATGAAGAATTATAGCAGAATTTCAAAAAAGGTCGACATTGTGTCATATTGGTTCGTAAGAGTTCAAAAGAAATATATGCTTAGAAGCGTGAACACAAGAAGGGAGAAAATATAATTGTAAGGGGTTGAACACTTACTAGTTTGAAGATTAGACAACAAATAGAAGAGAATCACCAAGTTCTAGTAGCAAAGCAAGAACAATATCAAAAACTCCAAACCCTAGTGCATCAGAGTTCACAGGAGCTTCGAATGAGACCCGAGTTGTGCTCACACTAGGGAGGTAGATGTAAAGATTTCGGTGGCCTTGGCTTTTAGCCGGCCAAGAGCTTAAGTTTCATAATAGTATAGAACGCGTGGAAGTGAGAGAATAGTGATTCAGGCCTGTCCCAAGGGGAAATTGAGAATGGGTTTATATAGTGGTAGAAATTGAGCAAACAAACATCGAAAACATTCGATCAAACACAAATAAGGTTTCGCGAAAGTTGAAAATTTTGGGGCCATTTGGCGAAAGTTAGAAATTTGAAAGGTTTTGAGGAGTTTGACCGGAAGTGGACTTTATGATATCGGGGTCGTATTTCAATTCCGGAAGTTGGAGCAGGTCTGTAATGTCAAATGTGACTTGTGTGCAAAATTTAGGTCAATCGGACGTGATTTGATAGGTTTCGGCATCGAATGTTAAGGTTTGAAGTTCTAAAGTTCATTAATCTTGAATTGGGTTGTGATTCGTGATTTTGATGTTGTTTGATGTGATTTGAAGGCTCGACTAAGTTTGTAATGTGAATTGGGACGTGTTGGTATAATTGGTTGAGGTACCGAGGGCCTTCGGTGGATTCTGGATGGTTAAAGGTTTGACTTTTTGGACTTAAGAATTTCTAAAGCATAAGGCTTTTAGTGTAATCGCACCTGCGTGAATTTGGTCGTAGGTGCACGCCCGCAGGTGCGGCGTGTTGTCCGTAGAAGCGAAAATGGTTGGAGCTGAGGGACTCGCAAAAGTGGAAGTTTGGACGCACCTACGGGAGCGCAGGTGCGAAGGTTGTGGCAGCAGAAGAAGCGAGATGCAGAGGTGTGAAGAATAAGCCGTAAAAGCGGATGTGCAGAAGCGGCCAGGGAGTTCACAGGTGCGGAAGGTCGCTAGGCAAAAGGTTTTCATTATAGCAGGACTTGGCCCATTTTTCTCCTATTTTTCATTTTGTTCGGGAAATATTGGAGAGCTTCAATGGTAGATTTTCATCAAGCAACTTAAAGTAAGTGATTCCCACTAATTATAAGTTAAATGTGGATTGTATAAGGAAATAGACATAGAAATTAGTAGAAAGTGTGGGGTTTTGGTAGAAAACCTAGGATTTGGTATTTTTGGATTTTGACCACGAATATTGGCATGGAATTGAGAATAAATCATATAATTGAGTTCGTGGGTTTATAGGTAAAGTTTATCTTCAAAAAATTTTGGAATCCGGGCACGTGGGCCTGAGGGTAATTTTATCAACTTTTCGAGCGGAGTTGGGAATTTGTTAAATCGAATTGTTGTGAGTATTAGAGTACATTTTTATGGGTTTGCACATTTATTGATTAGTTTTGGAGCATTGGGCGTCAGTTTGAATTGTTGGAAAGGCTTGGGAGCTGGTTATGGAACTTCAGAGCGAGGTAAGTCTCCTTTCTAACCTTGTAAGAGGGTATTTAACCTCATAGATGAATTATATCATTATGTGCTTCTATTTGTAGGGGCTACGTACGCACGAGGTGACGAGAGTCCGTATGTAGCTACTAATTATGCCTATGTCAGGGTAGTTCTAGTCTTACACCATGAGTTGCTGATACAGTTATTTGATCCTGTTATTTACTTGCCTCGAAGGAATTTAGATCGTGTATGCTTATTAAATGCCGTAAAAGATTTGAAATTGAGGATTTTCGGGACTTGAAAGTTTCCTTTGGATTTCATATGTTAAAAAGAATTAGAGAATATTATAAAAATAATTATTTGATAAATTATATGTGTCATAGCATCGCAATTATATTCTGCGAGGGGGGTAAATTTCCACTACTCTTATGGGATCGGGTTGTTCGCCTCGGCAGGATTATGAATTTACTCGTATGGGATCGGGTTGTTTGCCTAGGCAGGATTTATGTACACCCTCATGGGAGTGGGTCGTTCGCCTCGGTAGGTTAATATATAAATCTATGGTTCGTGTCGTTCGACACTCAGCAGTGTACAATTTACTTTTATGTTGGATCAGGCCATACGCCTCGGTATTTCCTATATATTATCCTCATGGAATCATGCGTAATATTGGGCAAGAAGCTAGTGTATCTGAAGGCTTTTCCCATATTTGAAATATGACAACCTCTTGATGAAATCCACTATATATATATATACATATATGCTCTGGTTGAGGAGGGAACTTGCTAGTTGAGAACTTGAGTGAATTGTAAAGAGGGGAATTTTGCGACGTATTTTATACTTGTTTAATTCATATTTACTCTGCTTCATATTATTCACCTATTTACTGTACTTGATATTATTGGACCACTAGCAAGTGTCAGAGTCGACCCCTCGTCACTACTTCTTCGAGGTTAGACGGGATACTTACTAGGTACGCATTGTTTTCATACTACACTTGTTGTG
This sequence comes from Nicotiana paniculata, assembly GCA_005239505.1. NCBI lineage: Eukaryota > Viridiplantae > Streptophyta > Magnoliopsida > Solanales > Solanaceae > Nicotiana > Nicotiana paniculata. The sequence goes on along the minus strand of ML314730.1, from coordinate 3,663 downwards.
CATTTTGTTGTACAGGCACATGTGTGTTCAGTGGCCTTGTGGGCGCAGCGGCATGGGTGATACGAGGACTTAAGTGAGTTGCATCTTATGAGACGATCTGTAGCCAGCAGAGTCTCCTTCAGAATACCTGTATTTTCTTTCCTGTCCAAATTCGTATTTCGGACAGTTATTGTAATTTATTTTAAATCATAGTAATTGCTCATGCACTTGTGATACCGGGTTCTGGAATGATTGTAGAATATTCAGTTAAATTGAAGGAAATTTATGATTTCAAAAATATTAAAATGGGAATACAATTAACTATTTAATGTTGGCTTGCCTGACAGTGGTGTCCGGCGCCATTACGACCTTTAATGGATTCTGGGTCAAGACAATATGGTATCAGGGCACTAGGTTCACTTAGGTCTCACGAGTCATGAGAAAGTCTAGTAGAGTCTTGTGGATTGGTACAGAGACGTCTGTACTTATCTTTGAGAGGCTACAGGGCTGTTAGGAGCACTTCCCATCTTGATTCCTCATCGTGCGATTTGATTCCCTTGAGTCGTATGCCTTTATCTCTTTCTGATTCAATCTTATCCGACACGAAGCACTTGTTATAAATCGGGAATTGAGGAGATTGTAATGGTACTATAGATGTGGTGCGGGATGTTTCTCCCTGCGTACTTGATTAGGCTATTGTCGTAGCCTGCGGAAGGCCGTTATGTCGTTTCAGCTCAGTATCAGTATTACCTAAGGCTTCGAGATTTGGCATTGATTGTTATGACGATTCGTGCTATGCTATCGCACAATATTTGTGTAATGGTAGGGTGCTTGCCTACACGTCGAAGCAGTGAATAACTTGAAAGGAGGTTTACTCAGTGCATGATTTAGAGATTCGGTATTTTATTTCTGGCAGAGGAAAATCAATCGGCCTATGAATTCTCATACTTGGGTTGATGGAGTACCGAGACTTGGTATTTTCGAGCGTGGTAGAATTTTCATTAGTAGTGTGGTGTCGTCGTCCTTGATTGGATGTGTTTAGTTCATCGGTGTTATGGTCTTCATCAATTTTCCTTCGGGAGAGGGTAGTACGAGATAGTGCCGAAGAAGAAATTAGCAGAGATAGCAAGGTGTAGCAATTTTCGGAAGCAAATGGGTATTTCAAATGCTGATAGCTAGAGGAAGATGATCTTCAGAGAGGTTTAAAGTTGATAGCAATCTATTAGTTCAGGTTCCACAGAGATAGATTTGTCTTAAGGCAACAACTGGGTAGCGAAGTAAAATAGAAGGGATCTGGGTCGGTTAGGCTTGGATGGGTCGCGACCGGGTTGTGGGGTTGGTTAATTGATTTGGGTTGGGGCTTATTTGGGCTGAGTATTGGATTTTTGGCCAGTGTTTGGTTCGAAAAATAGGTAGTATTTTAGGCTAGTATTTAAATACCCAATATTTAATAAAAAAAATAATTTATAAAAGTAATCAATTTTTCGGAGGAATTTATAGCATCCATCTGCTAATGTGTGATGTGCTACCTTTCAGAATAAGAAAAGGCACCTTATTAGCACGATAGGGGGATGCTTAGATAAGAAAAAAGACTAGAGCTTTCTTTCCTGATGGGGACTAAGAAAAGGAGACGAATATAGCTAAACAGCTGCAACCAAAAGAATGAAAAGCCAAAAGTCAAGGTGCATAGCGGTCTTTTCAAGAATAGGGGAGTACAGAATAAGGGGTTAAATGGAAGTCAACCCCACTCTCATAATCTTATATATCTAAATTATTTCAAAAAGATGAGAGGTCAGGTCAATCATTTCAAAGGAAGAAAGAAAGGCCGAAATCAAGATGAATGTCGACCCGGTAAATCATCTAACTTGGGCTCTCCCAATAACTAAAAAGTGCAGCATGCCTGAATCTAACTAGGGTTCGCGTTGGTGGAGGAACTGGATCGGAAAAAATAGGGATTCTAGTTGTAATATATCTAATGAACCGTTGTTGGGTGCGACGGTAAAAAAACATGCTTTTTGGGGGAGAGATACTATTTCACCAATCGAGTCACAGGTATCTAACATATTCATACCTAACTATTTTCCACAAAGTGGTGATGAAAAGAAATAGATGTCCTACCAAGGCTGTATGGAATAGAATGAAGGGTTAGGGTTCTTTCGGGAAGAAGGACTCCTCGACAACGATATCGTCATCAGAGATAACGATTGGCTGAGCGTTATCGTGAGCTAATTTCGCCACTGAATGTTCCATCAAATAGAAGTGATGGTACAGATATTGACCTAACCAAGCTAGTATAAATCATCTAAACTCCGAGGAGTACTTCTTCCCACAAGAACCTTAACCCTTCATTATATTTCATACAGCCTTGGTAAGACATCTATTTCTTTTTGTCACCACTTTGCGGGAGATTAGTTTCAATCCACTGCCTCGAGAGCTGCCTATGAAAGAGTTCCGACTATGCCTGGCTCTTCGCTGAATGTGGCTCATAACCGGTACCGGTGCAGTGAGGCATTCTAGTTGGAGGATCCTATCCTAAAGGAGAAGGAGGAGGAGTATGAGCTATCTTTAGGGGCAAAATCGAATTATTATGAGATAAACAATGAGACAAAGGAGAGCACTGATCTCCAGGGATTCTTATCTCATTCCATTCCAATGGCTCAACCAGTAACCAATGGTGAAAACTCAAAAATACATGGTTTCCCAGTAGAACAAGGGATAAGAGATGATTTCTGGTGATGACTTGGTGAAGGGAATCTATGAGAAAAAATTCTTATATTTGTCGATCAATATGTGTATATTGGGAAATGGGAAATCATCTTTGGGACTTTCTCTGTTTAAGTATCGATAATCGACACATACTCTGACTTTCCCATTCTTCTTCGGAACTGGCACGATGTTGGCCAACCAAGTCAGATATTCAACCACTCTGAGAACCTTAGCTTTGATCTGCTTGGTGACTTCTTCTTTGATTTTCAGACTCATATCTGGTTTGAACTTTCTGAGCTTCTGTTTTACCGGCAGACACGTTGGGTTGGTAGGTAGTTTATGAGACACTATTGATGTGCTCAAACCAGTCATATCATCATAAGACCGTGCGAAATTGTCTTCATATTCTTTCAGGAAATGAGTGTATTCTTCTTTCTCTAATGCTGAGAGGTGAATGCTTATGCAAGTTTCTTTGACTGTTTTGGAATCTCTCAAGTTGATTATCTCGGTTTCGTCCAGATTGGACTTAGGCTTGTTATCAAAATTCGTAACTTCTCTAACAATATCCTCAGTTATTATATCCTCTTCTTCTATTTCCTTTGAGTCAATATCCTTATGTCACGTTATCTCATTACATGCTACAGTTGTTGGTTCATCAATATAAGAAATAGTAATGTTGTAGAGAGAAAAATGTAGAGGATAGTAATAAATAATAAAATAGCAAACCATTGATAAGTATCAAGATGTCAAAAAAAAAGCGATTTTAATGATTCAAACAATTGTTTCAAAAGAAAATACTGAAAATGTTTTTTTTTAAATGCTCATAAGAATTATTTTCAAAATAAATGATACTAGCAGCCAAGCTACCCCGGTACTCAGCGGGCCCTTGATGGTGTGGCGGTCCAATTTCTGAGAACAGCTCACTTCTCCACAGTTTGGATAATGAGGCCTTCCTCCTCCTCCTCCTCCTCCTCCTCC